>JAINVK010000932.1:0-165121 GCA_030068075.1 Paguma larvata
CCAGAAAAAGTTCACGCGATACTATAGCAGCAGCAGGGATTATGGAAGATTCACAACACACACCTGACTCCAGGCTTCAGTTAGCATCCTTGTTCCAGCGCCAGCAAATGTGGTCGTTCTCTGGAGTCCGCTGGGAATTGTCCTGTAGGGTGACTGCGCAGCCTCCACCAGATGTCCTCCCAGCAGGGAACTGCCCCTTCCCGTGTGGCCGGAGGACACCCGGACTTCACTTGCTCTGGGGAGTCGCCCTTCCCACCAGAGCACCGCCAGGTACTGAGCTGTGGTTTTCCCACTGTGCCGCAGGTGTTATATCTCTAATGGAATTTAAACCCTTCCTTTCTCCTTTCTCCCTTTTTTGTTCAGTCTTGTGTACTCTTCCTTTTCTCTCCCGCTGCTTTCATTGGGGGTGCTTTCCCGTAGTACTCCCCCCCCTCATTCTTTCTCCACGAGCAAACACAGAGCGCCCTGCCCTCCGCAGCTTCTCTCTCCCCCAGTTACCTCTCACACCACCTACCTGCTGAGTTCTGTGGTTCCCGATGCGCAGATTGTTGTGTTAACCCTCAGATCATTTTCTAGGTGTGCAAGATGGTTTAGTGTTGATCCGCTGTAGTTCAGGGAGAGAGATGCAAACAGACTTCCAGCTGTTCCGCCATCTTGGCCCTCCCAGAGACTAGCCTCTTCACAATTTTTCAGTATACAATTGTTTCTTCTCGAATACGCGTAATATTGCAGATGTTTTCTAGAGCTTATTCACCTTGCTTAACTAAAACTTCGTGGTTACATATTTTGTTTTCATATCTGTGAAAATCATTTCTTTTCTTTTTTACTTTATTTTTTAAAATTTCAAGTTAGCATACAGTGCGGTAGTGGTTTCGGGAGTAGTTTACTGGCAGTCGAATACTATTTTTGTATATTTTCCAGCACCAGTTTAAGATACAGAAATCTCTGTGTTCCTTTGTAATTCCATAAAAGAAGTAACAACAGTTGCAGATTCTAAGTGATACTCTTCGGGGCAGTTTTTATAACAAAGTCGTGATTTAGGCTAAGGAGGAGTGAACAGTGGCAGTTCTCAATGTGGGTCTGGAGGCACTTGGGGGAGGGGCGTGTCCACTGCTCCCGTTGCTACATCATGGGTTTCAGGAGGCAAGCTCTAATGCTGGAGTCCAATCCATAATTACAGCTTCTTCATCTGGGGTCTATGCAAGGTGGGCCCTTTCGGAGAGTCAGTGTCCACTCAGCAGAATACACGGACAGAGGATTGTTTTCCAAGGGGGGAAGCTGCTTCTGGCAGTTAGTTGGAGTTGTCTCTTAACACCACACATTTTAAGTTAATAAGCATAAAAGCTCTCTTTGAATGCACACACCAGACTTTCTCGGAAAACAGAAAAAGATAGTCTTAGAGTTATGAAAGATGAAACTAAAAGCACAGGAGAATAAGTATTATCTCTAAAATATACGATATTTAAGTAAGGGCAATAAAAAACTGTACTATCTCTCAGTAATCTCTGAAATGAGTATTTACACCGAGTCAATGAGGAGGCTGGAGAAGGTCTCGCTGGTGTTGAGTGTTCAAAAAGGAAATAAGAATCGTTCATCCGAACATTCACTTAACCAGGCAGACTTTGAGCGGGGAGTGTTCTGTGTTCGGATTAGGTGGGCGTAGTTTCCATTTCGGCTTTGCCAGTTGCTTCTTATGTGACTCTGAGCATGTCTCTGGCTTTCTCAGGTTACAGAACTCACTCGAAGCCTGAAGTTCCTTATCTATAAAATAAAGATAAAGTCGTGCTTATCCCCGAAACGTTTATGAAACGAGGTAATAGGAAAAGAAAAGAAAAGTTCCCGCCAGGGCTTTATGAGTAGATGGACTGGTTTTTGGTTTAATAGGATTTTATAATTTGACAACGACCCCTCACTGGCCATTCGTAAGGCTTCCATGAGTTCATGTCATCATTTCAATCTATAGAGTATTTATTAGTGCTATCAATAGTTGGTGTATGTGTGGAAGAGGATTTAGACAAGTAGCTATAGATAAACTCTAGTAAAAATTCTTTCTAGCACTAAAAGAAATAAATGTAAATATTATGGTCTGTTTCTGTTTGAAATAAAAATCCCATGCTTAGGAAACAAAAAGCATTGTGACACGATTCTGTTTGGAGGCAATAAATACACACTCAAGATGGTTACTTTTTGAAATGCATATGTGCACACCCTGCTCACCACCTGTTCCCTCTGGTTGTTTACTCTCAGAAATGAAAAATGAGCTGAGGTCATGGGTTTATTATCATATTCTGTTCGGTTTCAAAATAGAAATTAAATTGTAGTTTGGTCCAAGTAGGCACATCATAATGCTGAGAAATTCACATATTTCCGTTATAAATCAGTCTTCTTACAACCTTTTGTTTCATTTTATATATTTCAGAAACCATAACCTAAAACAGTGATGTACAGTCTTCTGGATATGAGATTTTCCAGTGAAGAGTAGTGAGTTCTTGTACTTCTTGCTATATGTCCTGTCTTTAATATATTTTACAACTTGTCCTTCTAAAAAGCAGGAATTATTCTTCTTTAATTTCTCCTCATAGTTCCTAGGATATTTTTAGGTATCTATTAAGCATCCAAGGAATAATGGTCTATGTGCGTAAGATTAATAAGAATGCTCCAGTGTAGGCCTTCTCTTATTAATGTTAATAAAAGGCAATTCTTTTTTTTTTTAGCTTTTTTTTTAATTTAAAATAGTTTATTTTCAAATTGGTTTACATAAAACACCAGTGTTCATCCAACATGTGCCCTTTTTTATGCCCATCACCCCTCTCCCCCCCATCTCCCTCACCCTCAGTTTGTTCTTAGTCTTTGAGAGTCTCTTATTTTTATCTCCCTCCCTCTCTGTGTCTTTTTTTTCTTTCCCTCTTCCCTCCCCTGGTTTTGCTTGTCTCACCAAGTCCACCTATTCGTGGAAACATATGGTATCTGTCTTTTTCTGACTGACTTATTTCATTAACTTAATACCCTCCAGTTCCATCCATGTTGCTACGCATGGCCAGATTACATTTTTCTCATTGCCACATAGTAGTCCATTGTATATATGTACCACATCTTCTTTATCCACTCGTCAGTTGATGGGCACTTAGTTTCTTTCCATGTTTTGGCTATTGTCGAAAGTGCTGCTGTGAACATTGGGGTACACATGCTCCTATGCATCAGCAATCCTGTGTCTCTTGGGTAGATTCCTAGCAGGGCTATTGCTGGATCATAGGGTAGCTCTATTTTCATTTTTTTGAGGAACCTCCACACCGTTTTCCAGAGTGGCTGCACCAGTTTGCATTCCCACCAACAATGTAGGAGGGTGTCTACTTCTCCACATCCTCGCCAGCATCTATAGTTTCCTGATTTGTTTATTTTGGCCACTCTGACTGGTGGGAGGTGGTATCTCAGTGTGGTTTGATTTGTATTTCCCTAATGATGAGTGACTTTGAGCATCGTTTCAAGTGTCTATTTGCCATCTGAATGTCCTCTTTGGAGAAGTGTCTATTCATATCTTCCGCCCATTTCTTCACTGGGTTGTTTGTTTTAAGGGTGTGGAGTTTCGTAAGTTCTTTATAGATTTTTAGATATTAGTCCTTTATCCGATATGCATTTGCGATGAATCTTTTCCCATTCCGTTGGTTGCCTATTCGTTTAGTTGGTTGTTTCTTTTGCTGTGCAGAAGCTTTTTATCCTTGATGAAGTCCCAATAGTTCATCTTTGCTTTTAACTCCCTTGCCTTGGGGAGACGTGTCAAGCAAGAATTGGTGCGTCTTAGGTCAAAGAGGCTTTTCCCTGCTTTTTCCTCTAGGATTTTGACGGTTTCCCTGTCTCACATTCAGATCTTTTATCCATTTAGAATTTATTTTTGTGAGTGGTGTAAGAAAGTTGTCTAGTTCATTCTTTTGCAAGTTGCTGTCCAATTCTCCCAGCACCATTTATTAAAGAGGCTGTCTTTTTTCCATTGAATACATTTTCCCGCTTTATCAAAGATTAGTTGGCCATATACTTGCGGGTCCAGTTCTGAGTTTTCTATTCTATTCCATTGGTCTATGTGTCTGTTTTTGTGCCAATACCATACAGTCTTGATGGCCACCGCTTTGTAGTAGAGGTTAAAGTCTGGGATTGTGATGCCCTCCGCCTTGGTTTTATTCTTCAGTATTATTTGGCTATTCGAGGTCTTTTGTGGTTCCATACAAATTTTAGATTGTTTGCTCTAGCTTTGAGAAGAATGCTGGTGCAATTTTGATTGGGATTGCATTGACTGTGTAGATTGCTTTGGGTAGTATTGCCATTTTAACGATATTTATTCTTCCAATCCATGAGCAGGGGATGTTTCTCCATTTCCTTGTGTCTTCCTCAATTTCCTTCATAAGTTTTTTATAGTTTTCAGTGTAGAGGTCTTTCACATCTTTGGTTAGGTTATTCCTAGGTATGTTATGGTTTTTTGGTGCAATTGTGAAAGGGATTAGCTTCTTATTTCTCTTTCAGCTGCTTCATTGTTGGTGTATAGAAATGCCACCGATTTCTGTACATTGATTTTGTATCCTGCAACTTTGCTGAAGTCACGGATCAGTTCTAGTAGGCTTTTGGTAGATTCCGTCGGGTTTTCCATGTAAAGTATCATGTCATCTGCAAAAAGTGAAAGTATGACTTCCTCCTTGCCAATCTTGATGCCTTTTATTTTGTTTTGTTGTCTGATTGCTGATGCTAAGACTTCCAACACTATGTGAAATAGCAGTGGCCGAGAGTGGACACCCCTGACGTGTTCCTGATCTCAGGGGGAAGGCTCTCAGTTTTTCCCCATTGAGGATGATATTAGCTGTGGCTTTTCATATATGGCTTTTATGATGTTTAAGTATGTTCCTTCTATCACGACTTTCTCGAGAGTTTTTATTAAGAACGGGTGCTGTATTTTGTCAAATGTTTTTTCTGCATCTATTGACAGGATCATATGGTTCTTATCTTTTCTTTTGTTGATGTGATGTATCACATTGATTGATTTGCGAATATTGAACCAGCCCTGCAACCCAGGGATGAATCCTACTTGATCATGGTGGATAATTCTCTTTATGTGTTGTTGGATTCGATTTGCTAGTATCTTATTGAAAATTTTTGCATCCATATTCATCAGGGATATTGGCCTGTAATTCTCCTTCTTTGCTGGATCTCTATCTGGTTTGGGAATCAAAGTGATGCTGGCTTCATAGAATGAGTCCGGGAGTTTTCCTTCCGTTTCAATTTTTTGGAACAGCTTGAGGAGGATAGGAATTAACTCTGTTTTAAATGTCTGGTAAAATTCCGCAGGAAAGCCGTCTGGTCCGGGGCTTTTATTTGCTGGGAGAATTTTTTTTTTTTTTTTTTTTTCTCCAGATGTTTTAATGTTTTAAATTTTTTTTTTTGTTATAATAGTTTATTTTCAAATTGGTTTACATATAACACCCAGTGTTCATCCCAACATGTGCCCTTTTTAATGCCCCTCACCCCCCTCTCCCCCCCCCTCCCTCATCCCCCTTACCCTCAGTTTTTTCTTAGTCTTTGAGAGTCTCTTATGTTTTATCTCCCTCCCTCTCTGTGTCTTTTTTTTCCTTTCCCCTCTTCCCCTCCCCCTGGTTTTTGCTTAGTTTCACAAAGTCCACTATTCGTGGAAACATATGGTATCTGTCTTTTTCTGACTGACTTATTTCACTTAACATAATACCCTCCAGTTCCATCCATCTTGCTACACATGGCCAGATTTCATTTTTTCTCATTGCCACGTAGTAGTCCATTGTATATAAGTACCATAACTTCTTTATCCATTCGTCAGTTGATGGGCACTTGGTCTCTTTCCATGATTTGGCTATTGTCGAAAGTGCTGCTATGAACATTGGGGTACACGTGCTCCTATGCATCAGCATTCCTGTGTCTCTTGGGTAGATTCCTAGCAGGGCTATTGCTGGGTCATAGGGTAGCTCTATTTTCATTTTTTTGAGGAACCTCCACACCGTTTTCCAGAGTGGCTGCACCAGTTTGCATTCCCACCAACAGTGTAGGAGGGTGCCTACTTCTCCACATCCTCGCCAGCATCTATAGTTTCCTGATTTGTTCATTTTAGCCACTCTGACTGGTGTGAGGTGGTATCTCAGTGTAGTTTTGATTTGTATTTCCCTGGACCTCGAATAGCCAAAATAATACTGAAGAATAAAACCAAGGCGGGAGGCATCACAATCCCAGACTTTAACCTCTACTACAAAGCGGTGGTCATCAAGACTGTATGGTATTGGCACCAAAAACAGACGCATAGACCAATGGAATAGATAGAAAACTCAGAAATGGACCCGCAAGTATATGGCCAACTAATCTTTGACAAAGCGGGAAAATGTATCCAATGGAAAAAAGACAGCCTTTTTAACAAATGGTGCTGGGAGAATTGGACAGCAACTTGCTGGGAGATTTTTGATAACTGATTCTATTTCTTCACTAGCTATGGGTCTGTTCAATTTTTCTATTTCTTCCCGTTTGAGTTTTGGTAGCGTGTGGCTATTTAGGAAGCTGTCCATTTCTTCCAGATTGCCAAGTTTGGTGGCATATAATTTTTCATAGTATTCTCTGATGATTGTTTGTATCTCTGAGGGATTGGTTGTAATTTCTCCCTTTTCATTCACGATTTTATCTATTTGAGTTCTCTCTCTTTTCTTTTTGAGAAGCCTGGCTAGAGGTTTGTCTATTTTGTTTATTTTTTCAAAGAACCAGCTTTTGGTTTCATTGATCTGTTCCACTACCTTTTCTGTCTCCATATGGTTAATTTGTGCTCTGATCTTAGTTATTTCTCTCTTTCTGCTGGGCTTGGGTTGTTTTATTTGTTCTGCTTCTAGTTCCTTTAGGCGCACTGTTAGAATTTGTGTTATTGATTTTTCTTGTTTCTTGAGATGGGCCTGGATTGCAATATATTTCCCTCTCAGGACTGCTTTTGCTGCGTCCCAGAGCGTTTGGATTGTTGTATTTTCATTTTCATTTGTTTCCATGTATTTTTTAATTTCTTCTCTGATGGCTTGGTTGACCCAGTCATCTTTTAGTAGGTTATTTCTTAGCCGTCATGTTCTTGGATATTTTCCAGGCTTTCTCCTGTGGTTGATTTCAAGTTTCAAAGCATTGTGGTCTGACACTGTACACGGTATGATCTCAATTCTTTTTTATTTATTCAGAGCTTCCCTGTGCCCCAGAATGTGATCTATCTTGGAAAATGTACCGTGTGCAGTTGAGAAGAACGTAAATTCCTTTGCTTATGGATGAAGGACCCTAAAGATGTCTGTGAGGCCCATCTGTTCTAATGTGTCGTTCAGGGCTATTGTTTCTGCGGAGATTTTCTGTTTTGTGGATCTATCCAATGCTGAGAGTGGAGTGTTGAGATCCCCTACTATTAGGACATTTTTATCGATGAGGTTGCTACTGTTTGTAATTAGTTGTTTTACAAATTTCGGTGCCCCTGAATTCGGTGCGTAGATATTTACAATTGTTAGCTCTTCCTGCTGGATGGTCCCTGAGACTATTATATAATGTCCTTCTTCATCTCTTATTACATCGTTCATTTTAAAGTCTAATTTGTCTGATATAAGTGTGGCTACTCCGGCTTTCTTCTGACTTCCAGTAGCATGGTAGATAGTTTTCCATCCCCTCACTTTCAATCTGAAGGTGTCTTCAGGTTTAAGATGAGTTTCTTGAAGACAGCAAATAGATGGGTCTTGTTTTTTAATCCATTCTGTAGCCTGGAGTCGGCTGATGTTCCGGTTCATCTCGGAAACCTCCGTCTTCGTGCGACAGAGGTCATCCCCATGCTTCCCAGCCAATGTCTGCAACTCCCTGTACTTGATCTCGTAGATGGCCTGAGCCTCCGCCCGGCTGCGGTTGGCGATGTCCTCGTACTGGGCCTTGACCTCGGCGATGATGCCGTCCAGGTCCAGGGAGCGGCTGTTGTCCATGGACAGGACCACGGACGTGTCCGAGATCTGGGACTGCAGCTCACGGATCTCCTCTTAAGAAATTGATCTCGTCGGTCAGCCCTTCCAAGCGGGACTCCAGCTCCACCTTATTCATGTAAGCTTCGTCCACATCCTTCTTGATGATGACAAATTCATTCTCCAATTCTGTACGTTCTTTGATCTCCTGCTCGTACTTATTCTTGAAGTCCTCCACCAGGCCCTGCATGTTGCCAAGCTCCACCTCCAGCTTCAGCTTCTCCTGGCCCAGGGTTTCTAGCTGCCACCGAAGGTTGTTGATGTAACTCTCGAACATGTTGTCCATGTTGCTCCGAGCGGTCTTCTCCTGCTGCAGGAGGTTCCACTTGGTCTCCAGAATCTTGTTCTGCTGCTCCAGGTGCCGCACCTTATCGATGAAGGAGGCAAACTTGTTGTTGAGGACCTTGATCTGCTCCTTCTCCTGGGTGCGCACAGCCTGGATGTTGGGGTCCACCTCCAGCTTGAGGGGGCTAAGCAGGCTCTGGTTCACTGAGACAGCCGTGATGCCCCCCAAACCCCCGGCCCCGCCGTAGCCCCCGACCACACTCATGCTGCTGCTGCCCAGGCCGCCCCGGAAGCTGCTGCCGCTGCCCACCCGGGACAGCGCTGAGCTGATGCGGGAGCCAGGCGCGCTAGTGTAGGAGCGGCTGCTGAAGGCCCGGGGGCCGGAGGTGGACACCTTGTAGGACTTCTGGGTCACTCTGATCGACATGGTGGAAGCTGGAGTGGAGGCTGGAGTGGAGGCAAGTAGGCTGAACCTGACGGAAGTTCGAGAAGGAGCCGAGAAGCTTGCTTCTAGGGTCAATAAAAGGCAATTCTTAAGCATATACATTTCTGTGATTAAATAGTTCCTAATATCTTAAATTGATATAAGACTTTAGATTTTTCATGTATTTTTTCATGTAAACATTACTCAGACTCAGTAATGTTTGTACTCTCATTTCCATTTTTAAAATGATGATATTGCTGGGGCACTTGGGTGGCTTAGTCGGTTAAGCGTCTGACTTCAGCTCAGGTCATGATCTCGTGGTTCATGACTTCAAGTCCCACACTGAGGTCTGCGCTGACAGCTCAGAGCCTGGAGCCTGCTTTGGATTCTGTGTCTCCCTCTCTCTCTGCCCATCCCTCTCTCTCTCTCTCTCTCAGAAATAAATAAAGAAAAAAATATAAAAAAATTAAATTCATGATTTTGAGGCTACAAGAGATTGGAACTAATTCAAAAAGGACTGATTTTCTAGTTCATATCTCCTGATTCCAAATCGTCTTTACCTTTTATACAGTCATTACTTTGAAAGTATTTATTGAATGCTTATTTATTGAATTCATTCATTTGAAAGTATTTATTGACATGTTAAGCATTTTTTAAGACCTTGGCAATATAGCAGGGGTAAAAAAAAATCTCAACCATTAATAATGTCCATAGATCCGTGCCATTTTTTGCTACTACTTTCTAAGTTTACATTTGCCAATTTGGGGAAGAGGGAAGAAAGGAATTTTTTTAAAATATCAGATAGTGGGGCACCTTGGTGGCTCAGTCGGTTAAGTGTAAGACTCCTGTCTTCGGCTCAGGTCATGATTTCCTGTCTCATGGGTTCAAACCCCACATCAGGATCCGTGCTGATAGAACAGGACCAGCTTGGAATTCTCTCTCCCGCTCTCTTCCCCTCCCTTGCTTTCTCTCTCTCTTTCTCTCTCTCTCTCTCTCTCTGTTTCTCAAAATAAATAAATAAGCTTAAAAATTATTAGGTAGTATGTCACGCACTTGAGTGGAACATTTAGTTTACTCCTAGAACACTTCGAGGTAACTATTATTATCTCGATTTTATGAATAGGAAAGGTAAGTTGTACAGATTTAGAGGGTGGTAGATGGGATTTGAACCCAATTTGGTCTAGTGCCCTTTCTGTTATGCCAGTGTTTGTCAAACCTGAAAAGTATGGTTTATGAACAGCCTGCCTGGTATCACTCAGGTTTCATCCCAGTTTTGGTCCCAAGTTTTTTTAGAGCAGGTGAAAATTTGAGAGACTCATCATTTTGACACATACCTTCAACTTTATTTGTCAAGCAATAGAGGGACATAGACATTTAACACAAGCCCCTTGGGTATGAGCACGATGATTCATGCGGGAGGTGGGTGAGAACAGTGACAAGGACTCTACAAATAACTCCCAGCTCAGAAAACATCTTTGAGGCCGTGGCCTGACCATGAGAGCATGAGGAGTCCCCTACGTTTCTGCTTGGGAACAACAGGGCAACAGAACGAGAACAGTGGAGATGGCAAGGAGGAAAGGTAGCCATTCAGTGGGTTTCAGTGGAATCTCGCCATACGCCTCTGCACAGATTCACTGTGTCTGTGAATCATGATTCCTGAACTTGGCCTTGTTTCCTCATCACCCTGAACATAAAGAAGAACGAAGCCTGAATTGAACACCGATGTAAGCCTGGATGGGGTATTTGCATTTGATTTTCCATGGCTTTCTGCTCCTCTTTCCTCTTTACACCCCTCCCTAGTTCATTTCAAGAAACTTTGTTAGCGACCATAGAATACAGATCTTTCCTACTCTGTACTCTGTCTCAGTCTTTAATTGGGGCATTCAAACTGCATTTCAGCAGTTGGGGCAGAGGTTAAGGAGAATCTATCTGAGTTTTGCTTACAATTAATAAGGCCGGAATAAGATTTCTCCTTTAGGAGGGAAAAAGATATAAATGAAATTTATGAGCAAATTCTACTGAAAATAAAGCAGAAGAATGCAGCAGGCAAAAGACATGTTAACAATAATTTGAAATGTTTTACTCTTGAAAATAAAAAAAATATATTTATAAACAATTTCTCTGCATTTTTAGGAATTTAAGAAAAAAGAAACTCAAATAAGCTTACAAATAAACACAAGAGATGCAAGAGATCCAAGAAGAATAGTAAGATAATAGAATAAAATTAAAACAGAAAAGGAACTTTGGATGATTACAGGAGAAAACCTAAGCCACTGAAGAAGTTAAAATCTCATTATAAACAATGAACAGAATCGACATGGGAGAAAGCCAGCCCCTCCTTTCTGGGACAGGCTGGAAACATAAATACATTCTTATGTCCCTCCCTCCCCCTCCTTTCCTCTAACCCCACTCCATTAGCTTTAAAAAAAAAGTGAAAATTAAGAAATATTAAAGAGAAAATCGTGGTCATTGAGCACAGAAAACAAAGACCCGACCTACTGATGAGAATACAACAAATGGCATAGAAGAAAAGAGTACGACTTGTCTCAAATAAAGGAGGACCGTTTGGAAGAAAAATCTCACCGTGTCCAAGAGAGTCGTCTACACTGAGAATATACTGCAGGATGGAGAAAGGCTTGTACAATCTGCTAGTAAGAAGCAGCTGGCAAGTACAAGTGGAAAAGTCATATTAGGCTGACCTCAAACTTCTCGGCAACTCTCAAATCTAGTAGGTACTGGGGCAATGTCTCTAGAATTTGGGGGAGAAATGTATGAGAGCCAAAACTTTTGCACCCAAGTTTCTTGTCATGCACGAATAAAGGGAATAGAGAAATATTTTAAGTGTGCTAAAATGAAGAAAATAAAACCAAGGCTCCCTCCTGTAAAAGCTTATGGATAGCCCAGTCTAGTTGAATTTATAAAGATTTATCCAAATTAAAAAAATCATAACAGAAAAATCCATAGTATAAATTTATGATAAGCAGTAAATTTACTTAAAAATAGAGTATTATCTAAATAACATTAGCTATATGGGAGAAACAAAAGGACAGTTAAAATTCTTGGAAAAAGTTACATGTTATAAAGAAAATAATAATTTCATAAAACTAGATTACACCAAGAACCTAAGCAAAAATCGGAAAAGAAAGTGCGTTGGGGGAGAGCAGTTATAGGTCACACTGCTTCCCTCATCTTGTAAGGAAAATGGAAAGTTTTCTTTGGTTTTGAAGTTAATGATTGAGAAATACCATTTTAAGAAAGTTAATTTTGGTTAAACTAACAATCACTTGGAAAATTAAAAAAAAAATTGGATTCTTCTGAATTTATTGGTGGGGGAGGGGATAAGAGAAATTAACCAGTTCATCAAATGCAGTAGAGAGAAGATAAAAGCTGAACCTATGTAACATCAGAAAGTTTTTTTTTACTTCATCAACTACAATATATTTCTAATGATCATTTTTCTATGCTAAATAATGGGACCAGTAATGTTTGTTATGGTAATAAATATAAATTAGAGATACTCTCCTATTTTCTGAAGCGGTTACAAAGATGTGTTTCTTCCACCTGAAACGTCTCCCCGCACATGTCTTCATTCTTAGTTTCGAACCCGCTTCCAGCAGCACTCAGATGGCAGCCTAGCTGTGCTGTTCCCGATCAGCCCGTTTGACGTAGCAGCCCTCCCATTCCTGCACCCTTTCCTGCTTTATTTTCTCTATTATCACCATATCACAGCCTTTTCTTGGTATTCGTGCATGCGTGTGTGTTCATTCGGGTGTGTGTATTCATCTATGTAAGTATGCGTGCATTCACGCATGTGTGTTCATGTATGTATTCACGTACATATGCGTGTTCATGTATACATCCACGGATGTGTGTTCATGTGGGTATGTGTATTTGTGTGTGTTCATGTATGCAGGTGTGTGTTCATGTATGTGCACATTCGTGCATGTATGTGCGTGTTCATGTACGTGTGTGTATGTGTTTGTGTTTATTCACTTATCTGTTACTCTCTACCAGAACATAAATCACTTGAAGACATGAGAGATTTCAAAAAAAGATCTCATCTTTTTTTGTTTCCTGGGTCTTCCTTAGAGCCCCAAACAGAGACACGTGGTTGGCACTCAATAAATACTTCTTGAGTGAGTGAGTTAATAAGTGAATGAATTAAAGTATAAATAAAGCAAATCATGAACATATAGAACAAGTCATAACACCTCGACTGCGGTTTGTAACAGCTGCTGATCTCCCAATCGCTTCTGTGTTCTCAGTGACCTGGAGCTACTCATCAGAGGAGGGTCTGCGGGAAATGTCGAGTGTGGGAAGAGGAGGTGAAAGAGTGCTGTAGGAAGGCGGATGTGGGAGCGACTTGGGGTGTAGACACTGCTGAGCAGCCCAGGAATCCTATCCAGACAGCGGTCACACATTTACAGTGAGGAGAGTCAGCTGTGTTCTTCCCCAGACGCATTCAGCAAGGGACGTGGTGGAGAAGTAGAGCTGAATTTAACCAGAGTGGGAGGTGAGGGCCAGACGGTAGATCTGAGACTCTACAAAACGGTGGGGCTGTTGTGGTGGAGCCTGCACTTTCCACTGGGTGAGAAGGAAGTAAGCCCGTGAGGAAGTGAAAGGTGAGAGCAGGATTGCTGGAGGGTTGGTCCTGACAGGGCTGACGTGGACTCGGGTGCTAGAGAGACGGCCTGGAACGACGGGACGGTATGGCCAGACACTCGGATGTTTATGGAGGGCTGGAAGTTTCGGGTAATGACAACAGTTCTCTCCACGGATTAATCCAGGAAGGTGGGGATTCGAAGAGCCGGACAAATCTGGAGTGGCCACGGTGCCCAGGCCCACGGCACCATCTCCTTTTGCTTGGATGGACCACACCGTCACAATCTTTCATCTGCAGCCGGAAGATGGTTGGAAGGTGCTGGTCTAGTGTACGACTGCGGTAATAGTGCAAGGGGTGGCAGGGTGGGTTGGATTACTGGAAGCGAGACCGAGAAACTCAGAGACCAGGGTTTTATACATGCCACAGAACTGCTTCAGAAGCAAGGCTGGGCTTTGGTCAAGTAAGGGCAGTGATGGCAAAGTCTGAAGGCACGAGGCTCAAACATTTGGGATTTTAGCGGGAGAACGTTCTGGACGTAGCAATGAAGAGAAAATTATATGTGGTAGGAAAAGGCTGCAGGGGTCTGTAGGGGTCAACGTGTTGTTGGAATGAGAAAGGATGTTTGAAGCAGAGGCTGTTGCCTGAACTTGTGTTGTGAACGGCACTTTGAAGAGGGGTGGGGAGAACCTTATGGGTTTAGATCTAGGGATAACTTGAGGGTCGTGGGCTCTCTGGTGGGTGACAAAAACAGGGATAATCACATGACGGAGTTACTGCCGATGCTCTTACCATAGAGAGTGGGGGTAAGCAGTGGGTACTGAGAAGGAGTGAACGGTGGGATATTTGCCAGAAGCGATTGCCAGGCTTGTGTTTCGTCCTTAAACATGACCAACCGTGCATCTCTTTTCCCATGTGACGTCACTGTCCCAGGACCCTGCTCCTCATCCCTTCAAGGCCAGACTCTCGTGTCAGTCTTCTGCTTATTTCTTTCATAAATACATCCTCAACTACAAAGTTATTTCTTTTATTTTTAATGAAGGGAAAGCAAGGCTGAGTGGGTGTGAGGAATAGTGAGCATAGGGGAGAGAGATTTGAGATTGGAAGTCAGGCAGGAACTGAATCATTTCGGATCTTTTAGACAAAGAAGAGGAGGTTAGAATTTAACAGTTTATAGATAACCTTTCTACGTACGTAAACTGTAAATAAAATACCGTATGCACAGTTTGTAATACTCTGATTTTGGTTAATATTTTGTGACTGCCCTTCGGTCTCACCGCAGATTCATTAACATTGTTTGAAATGATGACGTGTTAGGTCACTGCACACTTGCAGCAGACTTCAGGAAGTGCTGATTGTTCAAAATCCTAATTCTGTTGGATTCTTGCTGTTGTTGCATTTCCTACTAGCTAAAGCTTGTGCAGGTTTTAATTATTTCCTTAGGATAAGTTCATCAGAAATGGAAGCAATGAGTCAAAAATGATGAAAACTGTGCTTATTAGAGGCCTAGTGAGCGCTGCTGCGCTGAACTCCCTTTACCAACGGACAAGAACGCTTCTTCTCTAACACCGAGCGTGACCTTTTCTTTCCCTTTCTATCTTTTTCTTTTCCGATTGGCCTCTGTTGTTTTGAAGACGTTTAAATAATGTTACTTTATGTAAGGACATTTGGAGGGAAAAATTTTATTTTTTACTAAGTAGAAAAATATTTTTATCATTATGCTTATCTGTAACGTATTAATGAAAACACACAAGTGGGGGACAGATGTTTTGGAAACGTGAATTAGATCTTTCCAATTTGACCTTCTAATTAGCATCAACATAAAGGATCTTGAATTGTTTAAGACAAAGGAACTCTCTATCATGTCAGTACAAACATTCAATGTCACACTAATCACAGCAGTGAAATTATTCTCTGTAAAATCAGACTGATTAAAAAAGTCTCTCCTACATGCTTTGGGATCTATGGATGATGTAAAATACAGAGAGGTACTACCATAAAACAGGAAAATATTCAAGTAAAATTAAGTTGGAAAAGTTTTAGAAATATGGATTTTTATATATGTTCCTGGGACATACTTACCAATTTTCACTCAAGTGTCTTAATATCTTTTCTTATTTCCTATCATATTTAGTGTTTAAATAAGAAATGGTTGGGGCACCTGAGTGGCTCAGTCGATTGAGCATCTGACTTTGGCCCAGGTCATTGATCTCATGATTTGTGAGTTCAAGCCCTATGTCGGACTCTGTGCTGACAGCTTAGAGCCTGGAGCCTGCTTCAGATTCTGTCTCCCTCTCTCTCTGCCCCTCCCCAGCTCATGCGCTCTCTCTCTCTCTCTCTCTCTCTGTCAAAAATAACCAGGGGCACCTGGGTGGCTCCGTTGGTTAAGTGTCTGACTTCAGCTCAGGTCATGATCTCATAGTCTGTGAGTTCAAGCTCCGTATTGTGCTCTGTGCTGACAGCTCAGAGCCTGGAGCCTGCTTCAGATTCTGTCTCCCTCTCTCTCTGCCCCTCCCCAGCTCATGCGCTCTCTCTCTCTCTCTCTCTCTCTCTGTCAAAAATAACCAGGGGCACCTGGGTGGCTCCGTTGGTTAAGTGTCTGACTTCAGCTCAGGTCATGATCTCATAGTCTGTGAGTTCAAACTCCGTATTGTGCTCTGTGCTGACAGCTCAGAGCCTGGAGCCTGCTTCAGATTCTGTGTCTCCCTCTCTCTCTGCCCCTCCCCTGCTCATGCTTTGTCTCTCCTGCTCTCAAAAATGAATAAAACATTTAAAAAAATTTAAAAAAATAACTAAAAACTTAAAAAAAAAGAAATGATTTTTCTGGGGCAAGTAAGTTAATGCCTTGGCATAAGGTTTTTATCCTGTTTTCATGTTGTGAATCTTCTCTCCTTCTTGAGAAGAATACCCACTTGTGGTTCTGAAGAGCCACACTCTCATTTTCAAAGAGCCTCCCAGTCGAGGCTGATGTGCAAGGCAATAAGCCCCTCCTGTTTCATGAGCAGTGTGATGCTCAGGGCAACAGGAAGCACTTCCCCGCTTAGCGCGACAGCCTTGGTTACTCTGGGAATACTGGGCAAGCAAACATCGCCAGACCGTCGGGCCACAGATGTGAAGATTACTTTATTCTTTTTAACAATTTTAGGTTGCAGGCGAAAAATGGGAAAATATATTTGAAGACAGAATCAGTTAGGGCTTCCTATTACACGAAGAACTGGGTGAGACGTGTCTTCAATCAGGATGGCAGAGGCGACAATTCACATCACCCTTAAGGGAACGGGAAGGTGAACAGGTGAGTCAGGTCATTAGAGAGGTGTGTCTAGAAGCATTCTCAGGTGCCCAGGAAAGCTCAGACCCAAGACTAGGGTCAATGGGCAAATGCCGTAGATGCACTAATGCGCGGCATCAGACTACACCTTTAAAACGTGCAGATTGCGGCGTGCAGTGTTGTACACCTGAGACTAATAATATAACACTGTGTGCCGACTCTATGGGAACTAGAATAAGACTTAGTGAACAACAACAACAAACAAAACCAAAACAAATATCGAAAACCAGAAATACATAAAACATATTGATTACTTTTCACTTTTAAAAGCAATACGTGATTACCAAAGAACAGAACGAGTGGAAGGTTTTTAGGGATCCTCTACAATCCAACCACCCAAGATTTTCCATTTTGATGTATATCGTTCCTCTATGCTTTCAAAAGTACAGGTTTTCAAAAATCTTGTTTTTTGGATTATAAGTTCATTTTATATAAAGCAAACAACTTAGAAATTTATATGGTGAAGAGTTAAAAATCCTCCACTTTCCTAAACTTCTCTCCTCAGAGTAAAGCACTGTTAAATTTTTTGTGTATTTTTCTAGCCTTGGCCTATGGATGTCTGTATAGTAGTATATACATAATATATAAGATATTTTATATACCCATTATGTAATAAAAATATAAATATAACCATGTTATACATGAAATTTACAAATGTCAGCTCTGGAGTTGCGAAACTAAGACCCGATTCCCTTGCCAGTCCTGCACCCCCAGTCCCTTCCCAGAAAACATTCTTCCCTGCAACTATGGAAGTACCTCACTGCCTTGGTCTATATTTATTCCATCTTTTTTTTTTATCTCTCAAGTAACAAGCTTTATTTCTTTTGCTCTTTTGGGAGGTCAAGGATAATCTAATTAAGCACTTGAATTTCTTGTGGACCACACAAAGGTGAGTTGAGTGTATCTCATCACGTATGGACTCCCACCATTTGCCATGAAGTTGACCCAGAGAAAAGCAATTATTGCTGTTACAGTTCATTTAAAATAATTTCTACAGTATACAAAGTTAGAATTTAGAACTTTAGAATTGATAGCCTTTGGGGGAGATAAACATGCACGCACACACACACATACACGCACGCATGCACGTACACAGTCTCTTGCCAGAACCCAATAAAATGAAAAAAGTAAATCATAATTAACATAGCTTCCTATAAAATATTTCTAGCTTTTCCTAATAATAAGAAGAAATCTCTTTGATCCTCATCGTTCATTTTTTTTACAGTTAGAATGTGAAGAATCTCTTTCTTCAGATCACTGGATTTTGTTGACATCATATAAAGTCTAATAGGTAATATAATATGAAGGTACAGATAGGGCCTGCTAAGTGATTTTTCCGTCATTATAATTTATTTTGGGTTAAAATTTCTCCTTTGGTTGTAGAAGCATTCTAAGATTGACCTTTGACAGTAATATCTCATAGAAATTTTATTTACATCTTTACCAGTATATTATTTATGACATGATGGCAGGTTTTTAGTTTCAATTATCACATCTTGAGGTGACTAAATAGCAATTCTTATTCTCCAGCAGGTAGTGTTATTGGGAATTATCAAATGAAGTTATGTGTAATGTTTTATTATTTATTTTTTTAAAAGAATTTTTAATGTTTATTTTTGAGAGAGAGAGAGAGAGAGAGAGAGAGAGAGTGCGAGTGGGAGAGGGGCAGAGAGAGAGGGAGAGACAGAATCCGAAGCAGGCTCCAGGCTCTGAGCTGTCAGCACAGAACATGATGTGGGGCTCAAACTCACGAACCACGAGATCATGACCCAAGCCGAAGTTGGACCTTCAACCGACTGAGCCACCCAGGCGCCCCATGTATAATGTTTTAAAGAAGGGTCCAAAGTTACTAGTTTCTGTGACTTTTATCTTTTATAAATTAATTTTTCTCTCTGGACATTATTATAGTGTTAAAATTGTTACTAATACAATTTTCTTCTCTTTTTTCCAAAGTGAGTGATAAATTTTTAAAGACCCATGACATAAACATATTGGAAACATGTACAATATTTATTTATTATGTTTACTTAAAAACAATCTTCAGGACACGTCTCAAACTTGCCAAACTTTTTAGTTAACATTGACCTTTCTCATCTCTGGAAAAAAAACATTTTTTTACTTTCTGATTTTTAAGTAGGCTCGACGCCCGGCGTGGAGCTTGAACTCAGACCCTGAGATTAAGAGTCACAGCTCCACGCTCCACTACCTGAGCCAGCCAGGCACCCCTCTGAAAAAAAAAAAAAAAAATTCATTCACGTTTCTAAATGTTTCTTTTCCAGTTTAGTGATTGATTATGCGTCATCATGTTTTTGCTCCTAGTTGTTATTTGCTTCTAAGTAGCCAGACAGGAAACGTGAGCTCTAGCAGCCAGATGAATTATGGGCTCAGTTTGCAAGTTAAACCTTGTAACTTTCTGCAAAGAAGTGTGTGCTTTCCCTGTTCTCAGAAACACTCTTGATTTAATTTTCCACAGTTTCACAGGTTTCACAAGTGTGGGTATGAGCCATACTTATTTTGCCTCCCTCTTTGCTACTAAAATAGCAGGACTGATGCCGGGGAAGGGGCAGCAGCAGGGAGTGGCCGGGATCGTGGCAGTGCGGAGATGCCATGTCAGAATGACATTCAGAATGCCAAGTGGTCAGATTACTTAAGTAAAGGACAAATATGTGAGTGTATTTGGGAATTCTCTCAAATTTAAAATTTTTGCCGGTAATTTTTAAAAATTTAAGCGAAGTGTAGGCCAAGAACACATGGTCCATATGAAACATGTCTGTAGGCAAACAACTGATTTTCCATTTCTGGTCCGTACTGTGTATCTAAGTGCTCAGGAACTTCCAATTTACAGATATTCTCAAGTTTTCTCTTACAGTTGGAGACCAAGCTTGCTTTTCAGCTATAGAGTGACTGAGCAGATTCCATTTATCAGAGTTTATGTCATTTTAATAGGTGTCAGTTCAGGGGGACTTTGAAATGGCCTTGTGATAATTATTTTTTAATTAATTATACTTAATCTGTAGTTCCTTAATTTACACACCTCAGCCACATGTGATCTTATTATTTTGTTGAAAACGTTGGTGTTCTTAAACGAGGACTAGCAGCGATGTTACCAGCTTTAGTCACCAATCAATTGCTCCATAGCATGGAGTTGGCCACTTAGGGACTGACCCCGGACCTAGGATCAGAGAGAGTATTGTTTGTTCTACACTTTACCATACTTTTGAAAATCGAAGCATTGTTTCCATACAATACTATTCATATGTGTAAGTTTAAAGGTCAGTGTCTGTGTTCTCACCAAGCCAGTTGATAAATAGGGTGTTTCCATGTACCCAGAAAGTACACTGTGTCCTTCTGAAGTCGGTGGCTTCCAGCCCCAGAAAATCATTGATCTGATTTCTAGCACTATAATTTTGCATGTTCTAGAGTTTTATATAAATATAAGCCTATTATAGCACTTAAAAAATAATTTTTGCATCTTTCACTTGGCTTGTGTCTGTGAGATTATCCATGTTGTTGCTCTAATTGGTTTCTTCTTTTTATTGCTGAGAGGTATTACATTGTGTGAATGTCCCAGAATACATTAATCTGTGCCCCTGTTGAAGACACTCATCTTCTTTCCAGTTTTTGAGTAAGATAAACAAGGCTACTGTGAATATCTGTGTAGAAGTCTTTGCCTGAACGTGTGTTTCCTTATAAGTAAATATCTGGGAGTGACTTTGCTAGGTAGGTAATACGGACCATGCCTAACTTTATAATTAAGACACTGTTACCCTGACTCACTTTCTTCCCTCCCACCGGCGATATACAGAGCCTTCAGTCTGTCACATCTCCACCAACACTTGTCAGAATCACCAGTCTCCGTAATTCCGGCCATTCTGGAGGGTACAGAGCTATATCTCATTGTGCTTTTAAGTTAAACTTCCCTAATACTGATGATCTTGACACCCTTTTATGTGTTTACTTGCAGCTTTTCTAGCTGTGTTTATGTAGGTGTTCAAGTCCTTTGTCCTGCTTTTATGAAGTTGTTTGTTCTTTTAGTACTGAGCTCTTGTATCTCCTGTGTACAAGCCTTTGTTAAATATAGATGTTGAGGAGATTTCCTCCCAGTCTGCAGCCTGCCTACATGTGCTTGATGGCATACTTGGAAGAAAACAAAGTTTTAGTCATGGCGGATCTCTGACAATATGGACTCTTCCAGCCCATGACACGTTAAATGTCTTCATTTGTTTAGAGCTTTAATGTACCCCATGGTGTTAAATATTTATTAGTTTTGTGGTTTCACATAGTAGTATGGGATGCCTTCTGGTAGGGTAGGTGGGAGGGAAGATTCAGAGTGAACATAGAGATATCAAAATTAACGTGTGAGGATAAAAACCTGAGGATGAGGACTTCAGTTGTTAGCTGGTAGAGAAGTTTGTGTCAGGAGTGTAAGAACCAATCCTTTTTTTGTTTTTAAACCTTTTTTTAATGTTTATTTATTTTTGAGAGAGAGAGAGAGAGAGAGAGAGCGTGAGCAGGGGAGGGGTAGAGAGAGAGAGAGGGAGACACACGTCTGAAGCAGGTTCCAGGCTCTGAGCTGTCAGCACAGAACCCGATGTGGGGCTTGAACTCACAGCCCTTGAGATCATGACCTGAGCTGAAGTCAGGTGCTTAACCAACTGAGCCACCCAGGCGCCCCAGAACTGATCCTTAAAACACCTGTGAGTGCACATGAGCCCTTCCTCATTCGTGCCTTGTAGCTGAGGGTAACGGAAAGTGGACTAGTAAGCGGTTAGCAGTTGGCAAACCTCTGACACTGCTTAGTGTTTTCTGGAAGAAATTCCTCAGCAAGAAGGTGGCGGCAATACACACATGCCTGGAATAGCTGCTGAGCCGGTGAGGCTGGGGAGGAAGGTGAGGGGCTTGGACGAGCAAAACGGAAGAGAGAGATACCTTTTCCCCTTTGGGTTTAAGCCATTTAAGAAAGTGAAAGCCACTTCCCATCGCTTCCATATCATAAGGGCTTGACCCAAGGCAGACAGAGGTGCTTAGCTGAGGGCGTTTATGTCATCCCATCGTCTCATACTCCTGGTTACTGCATCTCGTCTTCCTGAGAATGACTCGGAATGGCCGTGTGACAGCTCTAGCTGGGACAGTGCGGTGCTGCCCCTGGCCTCTGAAGGGCTTTTGCAGACCGATTCTGCAGAGCAAATGACGCCTCTGAGAATCCTTCTAAGCTGTGTTCCTGCCACAGAAGTAGGCTTCCAGGTAGACTTGCACCCTCCTTCCATGCCTTTCTTTATTCCATTGTGTATTTATTTTTCTGTCTGGTGCTCTAGCTATCCATGAGCCATCAGAGTAAGTACTCAAACCAGAAATGAAAGGCAGTTTACTTCTTGTAAATGCTTATTATGAACGAGAAAACGTGATTTAAAGATAAATTCGATTATTCTGTAGTTTAAAATCCTTCCAGTTGTGTAAAATAAAAAGCTTTAAATGATAGCAGAAGCTGAAGCTACGGTAAGACTGAGACCATGTTAAATTATGAAATGTGCCTGGCATGTTATAAGGAGGAGTTCAATTCTAGTTTAGATTGTTTACAGAGACCTAAGCCAAGCCTGAAAGTTAAAAAAGGTGGAGGGAGGGAATCCTAATGTAGATAATAGACAAGTTTTCAGTAAAATGCTTCCTAAAAGATATGCATGTGAACAAAGTGATATATCCAGGTTTAGTAGAATTGCTTTTGGATTATTTCTAACATATTACAGACAGTTGTTTCAATTTTCTCTTGACTATGCTATCTTCAGTGTAAGAGTTATTCATACCAGGTACCCCAGAGAGGAAAATAAGTTCACTGCGTGTTAAGGAGAAAGTGGGAAAACATAGTGGACAGCAGTCATCTCTGTCCCTATTCGTACATCCTGACCCCAGCTAGGAAAGTTCTCAGGAGCAGAGTTTTTTCTTCTGATGTTTGAGAAGACCCTTCTTGGTTTCTTCTGGGCCTTCCTGGTTTGTCTGGTTCTCATGGGTGCTGTTAGGGTTGAGCTGGCTCCCAAATCATCTTCTCAAAAGCAAGATCCTCCCGGAAAACATTGCAAGGCTTAGAACCCCATCCCTGCCCTGCCAGAGTAGTTTCCTGGCAGTTTTCCCTCCTAAAGACTGGTAGTGAGGACACGAGTTTACGTCAGGGCCTTGGTTTGTAAGATTCAGACATATTGGTTCACGAGTTTACAAGTCTTGCCTTCCTTGTCTCAGGACGTCTTTGATTCATTATTTATTGTAAGCCTCAGATACTCAGTTTCTAAATCCTAAACATAGCTTATTTTCTTCCACATGACTAAAATAGCCACACCCATGAAACATCTCTCAATTATAAAAGTTCCCATACCTGGTACGGATACTAGGTTTATTTTTTCCCTCCCTCCCTACTTCCAAATTATAAGAGAAATTCTCTATATCAGGAAAAAGCACATAAATAGGAGAAAACTTGATTTAGAAAGAGGTTGATATCTGTGCAGTTTTAAAAGTCTTAATTCTGGGTTAGAATTACAAAATGTTATTATTCAAAGGGATCTTGGAAAACTGAGTCCCAGATGACGAAATGATTTTCCCAAGACTCCAGGATATTGCTTAGAGTTCACCCTAGGGTTGATTGAGATGATACATGCCAAGTGCTTGACTCTGCGTCTGCACACATTATATGCATTATAAATATTGATTATTTTTATCATATTATAGTTTATTAAATCACAATATTACCCACGAAAGTCAGTTTATGTCAGTAATATTCTTGAGCCTATTTATGTACTTACTTCCCAATAGAGGTGGTGAGTTTGGGTTTCTTTGCTTAAAATCACCCCATTTTTATTCATGATGGTTAGTGATACATTTATTAGAGATAAGTCAGGCTATTAACTCACGGTGGGGTAACAGCTGTGGCAAACAACTTCCAGATCTCAGCGGTTTTACCCAATGCCCTTTTGTTTCTCACTGTCCGGACGGTCCACTGCGGGTCTGCAGTGGGTTTTCCTCCATTCGGTTAGTGGCCTCACCATCCTCCAGAGGCTTAGGGTCCTGCACCGGGCCCTCTGCACGTGAATGACCACGGAACGCCATGTGGGAGATTTTAAAGGCGTGGCTGTGAGGTGGCGCCCATGGCCTCTGCTCACATTCCACTGAAGAGATAAATTAAAGATCAAATTTTCTCTAAAGGTTATAGCTCAGAAATTTCCAAGCTCATTAATTGCTGAAATAATCCATATAAATATTCATTTTTGCCACTTAGGAAATTCATGCGTATGGGTACTCTATTTGCATGCTATTCTTGGTTTAATTTTTACTTAATTAAAAACTTGGAAAATTAAAAGAATTATGCAATACATTTTCCAAAAATCCATCATTTTGTAAAGTTCAAGCTTAGGATTGCCATTTTGGGGATGCAGACACAGGGGCAGGCTAGGACATACGGGTCCAGAAGGAAAGGAAAAAGGGTCCTATGGCCACACAACCGAGGTTCAGAGTACAGCGTCTGGCCTCACACGCGAGCCCCGTGTCTGCTGAGGCTCACACCATCGCAGAGGCATTCGGACGTGCCATCCGATGAAGAAACTGGTGGCAGTCGTTTATCCAGATACTGGAATTTCCGTTTCATCTAGTCTACATAATTAGCTAACTCATGAAAGTTTTTTCCTGAGTTTTTCATATCTGCAAGATGAAAATTTTAATTTCATGCCAGTGTTTTTCGAGCCTCCCTTGGAGATTTCATAAATCCAACATTTCGCAGAATATTCCTAACTGCCCTAAAGATATTAACTTATTTTTGCTTCCTGAATGAAAATTTCAGTTTGGCTAGCATAATGTCACGTTATCAAAATCTTGTTTCCTAAATGAATGCTTTAAATGGCTGAATGCTTTAAAAATTCTGCCCTTAATTAATTAATTCTCATTGTCTTCCTGGAGCAACCTTCCAAAAATGTCAATACTATGCTTCAACTTTTCTACTCGATAGATTTTAGGCACACTTACTGTATAATTTTTAAATTTTCTAAATTTTAATTAAATAAAAATTAGCCTGGGAACAGCATGCAAATTTCTTACCCATAAACATGAGTTTCCCAAATGACTATCCAGAATATGTTTATGCGGATTATCTCAGTGATTCTTTAAAGTAATTAATACTTGGAAACGTCTGAGCAGAAACCTGTAGAAGTAAATTTAAATTTAAATTTATCTCTCTTTTTTTTATTATTTCAAAGAATTTGATTCTGTTATATATTTATTTATTGGGCTTGTGTGAAAACCAGATATGAACTGACTAATAATCCAAACTGATAGTGAGACAAAATTGACTTCTAATTAAAAATGTAAGTACATTTTTCATGTCAGTATGTACATATTTACACATTAGAAATAGCATTCATATCCAAAGCTAATTAAAATTTCATTTTGAAATCTTACCAGGAGCTCATTTCATATTAAACTTTTGCTTATTTTTCTTTTAGTTTTTAATTTTGTTTATGCTTATGTATTTTTGAGAGTGAGAGAGACAGAGTGTGAGCGGGGGAGGGGCAGAGAGTAAGGGAGACACAGAAAATGAAGCAGGCTCCAGGCTCAAAGCAGTCAGGACAGAGCCCAACATGGGTCTTCAACCCACAGATCTTGAGATCATGACCTGAGCCAAAGTCTGATGCTCAACCAACTGAGCCACCCAGGTGCTCCAAGCTTTTGCTTATTTTCCAACCACCTGCTGGAAATTTATGTTGTCCCACGTCTCGCGTACAGTTTGGGAGTGTGCTTTACAAATATGCTCCCTTAAAATTTTTTGAGAATCTTTTGCCACGTGATTTCTGTGGTTTTATGTTTCCCTGTAGGGACGGGAGGAGGCAATACTTACAACAATTAGGGATTATGAAATCACTTCCTGCTTCTTTTAGTTCTCTCAAAGTCCAGATCTGTAGGCTCATCAAGGTTGAGGAGACATCCACCACTTTATGCAAATCTTATTTATGTTAAATTTAATTTTTAGGTAGAGATGGAGAATTTCATGAAGGAGGTGGCCTACTTGACGCAGGGCCATGGGGTCAGGTAAGGTGAGGGCCAGAGTGCCTAACATCAAATCCCCTGCAACTTACATGACACATGTTCATTGCTAACTCCCAAATCCTGGGGGAAGGATGGAGTGACCCTATTTATGTCTGGAGTTGGGATTGATCCAAGCTACATATGAGGGGAGGGTCTTCGGGAAGAGATAAATGGCTTTGGAGGGAAACAGGGAGGACAGGGGTGTGTAGAGGAGCAGGGAGAGGGGCAGTGACATTCTGAGTCATGGGTTCTAACCCAGCGTGGAGGTCTATCCCACTCCTCAGCATGGGTTCTTGCAGCAACCAGCACCCTTATGATGAATGTTCTCCCTGCTTAGGCTCCTTCAAGAAAGATACCTGTTATCTGCAGCAAAATAGTATCTTACATGAATCAAAAAATATCTTATATAATCTAGTACCTTTCTCGTTTTCAAAATCAGTAGAATGACTTACTGGAATAGGAACCGCTTGTGACAACATCCAATATTTTATTTTTGAAGAGAGCCTTGGAATTTTCCAAAGCTTTCACTAGATTGTCTCCTTTATCCCCATAAAGTGTGGAGCCAAAACCTCAGCTCCAGGTAAATCTGGTAAAATATTGCTTCTGCAGGAAGATCTGTGAGTTTGTTTTATCCATTTGTCTTTGATAGAGGATGTGGCCTTCTCTGCAGCCAGTTGAAGTCTAAGTCCTATTTTGCTGACTACAATAGAAAGAAATACATCCAGACATAAAGAATATGTTCTAAGTAAATTTGCAAATGAACATTTTTTGTAATGTACAGCTCAGTGTCTATTGTAATTGTAAATCACGAGAGGTCCGGCCTTACCCTTTGTGACATAGCTGTGTGGAATGAATTTATGTTTTTAAGCCTTGCCCTTTTCTACAGCACAGGAAATTCTTACATCTCCCTGCAGGATACACTGTTTCCCCAGAATATCAATAGTACGAAATACATTTTTATGCCTTGTGATGGAGATTGGAATTCACAGTTGTAGAAAGGAGGGAATTTGTCCAGGAGCCTACTTTCCACTTAAAACTCAGTGGTGCGAAGGCGCATTCCTTAAACCTGCATACATTATGTGCACTTCCGTGAATAAAATAGAGCAAAGATGCTGGGTTTTGTATTAAATGCCATCCCTCTAAGCATAGGAAAAAGGATGCAATCAGAATCATTGACATACAGGAAAAGTTGTATTAATGGTGGTTTTAACAAGAACTAAGTCTTGGAAAAATACTATTTCTAATTTTCATCGTAGTAAAATATTCAGTCTAGTGACTGATTATATCTTTAAACACATAGAGTTATTAGGGGCATTTAAAATCAAATGTTTTAATCTGGGAGCGAACTATTAGCCATATACTTCATTGAGCTTTTGCTGGTGTTAACGATTCACGTGTGTGCAGTCTCCCAATTTGTAAGTCGCTGCCAAATGGTGCAGTGGTGAGGAAGGACTTCCTCCGAGCTCCAGACTCCACACTGATTGCCCTCAACTGTATACTCTCCTACATGAGCAATCTGTTCTCTCATTTGTTTTCAGGCTCCCAAGGAAATGGGGAGTATAAGTTATTTATTTAAAGTTCTGAGTAACTAAGCTCTTGATTTTCTTATTCTTTCTTGCTGGGTTTGGTTAGACTTGCATTACAGCCCAGTATACCCCAACCCCACTTAGGGAGGCAGGCCGTGCCTTTACACAGTCCTTCTCACATGTATTTCCCTGTGATTCCCTTCGTTTTCTCAGATTCTTATATTCCAAAAGAAAGGATTTCCAAACTTATTTCCAAGCATTTAATATTTTTCTACTGATTATTAAGTTATTTGAGTGGTCTAATTTATTTGCTGGACTTCTATAGATGTTATGAAAAGTTGTAATTTTAAAAAGCCATGAAAATATATACATTTGAAGCCAAACTGAATTAAACACAGCTCGTTCTTAAGAAATGGTCCCAGCAACTCCCCTGTAAAACTGGTCATGGGATGAGGGGCACCTGGATGACTCATGGGTTAACTGTCCGACTTCGGCTCAGGTCATGATCTCATGGGTCGTGGGTTCGAGCCCTGTGTTCGGCTCTGTGCTGACAGCTCAGAGGCTGGAGCCTGCTTCAGATTCTGTGTCTCCTTCTCTCTCTGCCCCTCCCCCGCTCTCTCTCAAAAATAAATAAACATTAAAACATCTTGAAAAAACTGATCTTGGAATGAAACTAAAGTTTCAAAACCAAATGGATTTTGGCATTTCTCAGCTGTTGCTTCTGTGAAAAACTGCTGACAGTTTGAGACACTGAATGTTCACCACTTCGAATGATGAGAAATTGTGTGGATACTAGCACTTCTTTTTTCAGTGTCAGTCCTGAAGTTAGATGTTTATACCTTTCCGTTGCTACTCTCAATGTTCGCCATCTCTTGCTTTCAGCCATAAGCAGCAGCACAAAGCCCAAGGTCATAATGGATATAGATATGTCCCCTTTTTAGCAAATTTGCTCCATCGAAGCTATCAGGGAAGAATTGGAAAGGCAATGATTTGGGCTTTTAGAATATGAGCTTTATAATAGTCTCTATTTGTGTGACTGAATATAAATAAACATTGAATTGGATGGTGATATTTTCAAAACAAGACTGCTGAAATAAGCCAAGTTATTCAAGGAACAAATTACACTTGACTCTTTTAGTCAGTCATAACAAATGTCAAATTGCAACGAACTCACACAAAATCTGTTACTGATTCCCATGTGAATATATTTTATAATAAGGTAACCTTTTTAAAAATTTAATGCATATCTATTTAAAATATTTGCACATGATTAAATGCTTTGCTGTCAGAACTAGATTGTTAATGTATTACAACTGAATTAAATATCAATCAAATTTGGCAATCATTTTTAATAATTAAGTTTTAAAACTAAACATAAGTCACCATATTAAATAAAATGAAATACAATATTCTCTTAAACCAGACATCAGTGCTAATCAAGGGAAAATTCAATCGAAATCTATTTCTATCCATTGATATGCCCTGTGCTTTCTGATTTGTAATTGCATTTCAATTTGCAAAGCATGAACAAAGGACATAAACAATATAAAGAGGAAGAAAAACCATTATGAGTGAAAACTTAGGTAAATTTTGCTTATGATGATTCTCTTTTCTTGTTCTATTCAATGAATATAAAACTCCTTACCAACAGAGACTTTTTCTTGTTCAACACTGTATCTATACAATCTGGCATATGTTGATGTTCGAAGAAGGTTAGATAAGTGAAAGTCCATCTAGAAAACTTACAGTTATTCCCCATTTTGCCAAGGTATTTAAATAGCCTGTATATTTAATTCCCGAATAACCACCAATATGTTCTAAATCTAAATATTTATATTGTATAGAGATTAAGAACTCCTATCAAACATCAAAAATCTTTAATAGTTAAAATAATAACTATTATAACTAAAAATAATTAAAAACATTAAATATATTACCTATGAATTTTGATTCAATTATTGGGTTAAGGAAGAAAAGTAAAAATTGGACTCTTTAAACTGGCAGGTCATGATCAATGTAATTCATATTTTTTTCTGAATCAAAAATCATATATGCTAGGCAGTTTAATGACCATCTTATTCTATTGTGAATTAATCATCAGCAAATTGGCATATTTTAGGTTTATTGTTTAGTTTCTAAATTACCAGAACTAGTATGGTTCAATGAATTTTATTTGAGATTTCACTTAAATCTTCCTCAATTCCTCGGGGCGCCTGGGTGGCTCAGTCGGTTAAGCGGCAGACTTCGGCTCAGGTCATGATCTCACGGTCTGTGAGTTTGAGCCCCGCGTCGGGTTTTGTGCTGATGGCTCGGAGCCTGGAGCCTCCTTCAGATTCTGTACCTCCCTCTCTCTCTGCCCTTCCCCCGCTCACGCTCTGTCTCTCTGTCTCTCAAAAATAAATAAATGTTAAAAAAATTAAAAAAAAACTTCCTCAATCCAGAAATTATCACTCTATCAGATTGATAACTAAAGTGTCTACAAATATATTTCTTTAATATTGACTTTTAGTGACTGGGTTCTAGTGAATGGACTTAGGTCTGACATACTCATTCATTACTTCAAAATTTATTGAATAATATTCTCTGGTTGGTTCTGAATGGGTTTATATAAATGTATATAAAATAATGAGTGGCACTGGGTCTTTAAATCTTGAATTGGTTAAAAACTCTTAAATTGGTTTCCCATATGGATTCCAAGATGTGTTAGATATTGGCAGAGCACTGCAGTCATAGCCCTGGTCACCACCTGGTGACAATTCTCCAGGGTCATGCCAGCACTGTCCCATCAAGAGGACTGGTAAGGTATAGAGCGTGTTGAGATAAAATGGAAGAAAAAGGCCCTGAGGACCTTGGATTTTGACTGGTCCAAAGGGAACGAGAATCCAGATGACCACTGTCATCCTCAGCATTTACTGTCCATGGACACTGATATCTATTTCTCTTTGTGGGTCACTGTTCTGTGGGACCATCACAGGGGCAAGCTCAGAGTCTTCCCTGATGGGTCATCACAAACTTGTGTATCCTATGTCCATGTTCATTAGTCCTCTCTGAAACTAGCATTGCCTGATTATTCCTTGTGTGCAGAGATGGGGCATATTTGTTAGAATAATGTACACAGATGCACAAGAGCATTGATTGCCAGACGGTGGACTTGTAAAAAAGGGGCAAGCATGTCCATGCACAGCGAAGGGGCTCCAGTGAAGTTGCCTTGCAATTTTCCTCAAGCTCAGAGGATTATCTCTGACAAAGGCTAGCGCTTACACTGCTTTGTGGGCCTGATGGGAGCATGAACAGGTGCTCACATTCAAAGCTCTCTGGCCTCAGTTTTGGCTTTGGAAGTAGGGATGGTACAAGAAAGAGCAAAGAGTGTGCAAGTCAGGGAGGACATTCTGGCTTTCCATTCCAACAGCCCTGGGAAAAATATCTATTGTTTATACTTCTGTTTTTACATATTTAGAATCAATTCATTGGTTCATATTTTTCTATTAGTGGACACTTCTTGGCAATTAAGGTGACAGTGATTGGAGGAAGATTTTACATTTTTTCCAAGGCAACTTATATGTATTATCTCTTTTAATTCTTAGAAACATATTTTAGAGAAGGCATTACTTCAAAATTTAATGGATAGGTAAACTGAGCGTTAGAGAGGTGACAGACCCCTGAGGTCAGGAGGGATCAGAAGAGTCTGGAAGTCATTAGTGGTTACGAGCACTGTTGAGGTGATGCCACCTGACTTGACCCTGTATTCTGAGCACTGAGCTCCTGTGGCCTTCGGCAAGGTTCGTGACTTCTTATACGTTGTGTTACTGACCTCTTAAATGGGAATAACAGAAGAACTTTCCTTAAAGCGATGTGGTAAAGGTAAAACTGGACAAGACATATGATGCATAGAACACAAGGAAGGTTGTCAGTGAAATGACGAAGTTAGAAATCAAAGCCATATGTATGTTTTAGGTATTGTTCTGTTTCCTCTTGGGGTTTGGCACACTTATAAGGACCCAATGAGCTTTCTTAGCTGGTCATGAGTACATCATATTTTGAGCAAGCAAAATATGCCAAAATCTAAACTTACAAGGCAAATAAATTTTCATTACAAAAAAAAAGTACAGAAGTGTACAAATAAATCAGTTTTCCTGTGGCGTTTACCAAATGGTTAATTTTATAATAAGACAAAGTTTAAACCTTGGGAGCACATCTATTGTCTTGTGAAATACTGCCCATATTATGGAACCCATCTCATAGATAAAAAGGGAAAATATTTACCAAACTTTATGTAATTATGATTTTATCTTTTGTTTTATATAATTATAAGATCTTTGGTTTTAGGGTCAGATAGATGTAAGTTTTTGCTTTTAGATTTTAGTTCTCTGACCTTGGGCAAGTTGCTTCATCTTTCTTTTTTTTAAAGTTTTTATTGAAATTCCAGTTAACATACAGTGTAAAATTGGTTCCAGGTGTACAATATAGTGGTTCATCACTTCCATACATCATGCCCATCACTCTGTGCTCATCACAAGGGCTCTCCTTCATCCCCATCACCCGTTTCCCCCATCCACCACCCACTTACCTTCTGATAATGACTAGTGTGTTCTTTATTGTTAAGAATCTGGTTTCTCTTTCTCTCTCTCTCTCTCTTTCCCTTTGCTCATTTGTTTTGTTTGTTAAATTCTACATATCAGTGAAATCATATGGTATTTGTCTTTTTTGACTGGCTTATTTCACTTAGCATTATACTCTCTAGCTCTATCCAAATCCTGGAAAAAGACAAGATTTCATTATTTCCTCACTGTGAAGTGAAAACACACTGAGCCCCAGTGCCGTGGTGAGCACGCAGTCAAGGTGGGTGCTAAGTGCTGGTACACGGAGTGGGGAGCTGGCCAGAAGCTTCCCCAGCACGTCTGAGTGTCTCCGAAACATCACTGGAACACATCACAGATGTGCCGGACAACTTGGGTGTCCACGTATCATTTCATACTTGACTTCTGAGATGGAAATTGGTCTTTGTACCATGGAGTAAAACTCCAAAGCACTGGGGTTCCAAAAATATTAAATCAATTTCCTTGTCACAATTTCCTAAACTTTCTCTACTGAATAGTGTGTGTGTGTGTGTGTGTGTGTGTGTGTGTGTGTGTGTATTTGTGAGTAAGACAGCGAGAGGGGACATTGAGAGACAAAGCACATGTGAGTGAGACACCATAGTTCAGGATGCAAATACAACCTGTGCTACCACTGGACAGGCTCCACAACAAACTTAAATGTAAACCATATTTAATCATAATGAACTCTTACCACTGCCAAGTCTGCACCGAGTGCCTGCCATGTATTATTTGATTTGATGCTCATAACACCCAGGGGATTGGGTAGTGTGATTATCCCCATTTCGTAATAGGAAAATTGAAAATTAGAGATTTAATGAGTCTATTAAAGTAATACAGCCAGGAAGTGGAAAAGGCAAAATTTAAACCCGGTTATTCTGCTCAGAAGCCCATGTTCTTAATTATTATGATATGTGGTGGTGTAATTTACTGAGAGTTATTAGGTCAACTGCAGCTCTCTCCTGAGACAGGCTCTAGTTCACACTACTATGAACCCAACCTGAGTACGGGAATTAAGAGAAAGTGAGGACTGTTTAGTAAAATATATTTCAATGGATTATTTTTTAGTTCACACATTTCCGTATGCTTTTGTGGAGTATTTATCATTGCGTTTTTTCATTACATTGTTCTTTCAAGATAATTGTATATCCCCACATAGTTATAAGAAATCGTACAGAGTTGCCCTTATGTCCTTTACCCGGTTTCCCCAGTGAGAACATCTTACAAACTGCAGTTTATATGATGATCATTGATACAATCCACCGATGTTATGTCAATTTCTTCCCTTTTACTTGCACACCGAGTGTGTGTGTTTAGTTCCAGCACATGCGGTCTTATTACACGTGCACTGTAATGGACCCACCACTAGAGTTAAGACGCGGAACACGTCCATCACCACACATATCCCTTGATTGCATTTGTAAACCCACGTCCCGCAGCCACCTTCTCCTGCCCGCCATCCCTAACTCCTAACCTGTCTCTAAAGTAGTATGAGAATGTTAAATAAATGGAATCCTAGAGTATGTAAATTTTGGAGATTCAGTTTTTTTTTCTTTTTACTTAACATAATTCATTTGAGATTAGTATATAGAAAAGCAGTAGATTTCTGTTTGCTTATTTCCTGCGAACTCGTTGAACTCCGTTATTAGTCTAGGATTTTTTTGTTAGATTCCTTGGGATTTTCTGCATAGATGTCTTCAAGAAGGAAAGTTTTATTTTTTGCTTTCCAATAAGTATGTCTTTTATTTCTTTTTCTTGCTTTATTGAAGTTTCTAGAACTCTCAGCACTATGTTGAAAAGAGTGGTGAAATATACATTTATTACTATAAGAAAACCAGTTTTTCTGTGTCAGTACCAAAAAAAAATAGTAAACAAAAATCAAATGCTTAGCTCATCTTGAATTGTACATTATTTTGGTCCATGAATGGTTACCCAGCTCATGAGAAACATTGAGGAAAAGTTAGCCATTATCATAGTAAGTATTTTTTCTTATTGTTCTTTAATTAAAAAAAACATTCTTTGATTATCTTTGATAATTTTAAAATATCTATTTTTTGAATTCATTCAAATTGGTATTTCAGGTGTTTCGGGGGGGAGGGGATATTACTCTGTTCATTTTGTCCTTTGATTCCAACACAAGAGGGATTGTTTCTTTGTGCGTATTATAGGCACAGGCATTAACTGGTTCAGTCAGTTAAATGTACAACTCTGGCTCAGATCATGATCTCACAGTTTGTGGGTTCAAGCCGTGTATCAGGCTCTGGGCTGACAGATTCTGTCTCCCTCTCTGTCTTCCCCTTCCCCACTCACACCCTGTCTTTCTTTATCAAAAATAAATATACATTAGGGGCACCTGGGTGGCTCAGTCGGTTGGACGTCCGACTTCGGCTCAGGTTATGATCTCACCGTTCCCGAGTTCGAGCCCCGCGTCAGGCTCTGTGCTGACATCTCAGAGCCTGGAGCCTGCTTTGAATTCTGTGTCTCCCTCTCTGTCTGTGCCCCTCACCTTCTCATGTTCTGTCTCTCTCTCTCTCTCTCAAAAATAAACATTAAAAATTAAAAAAAATAAATATACATTAAAATTTTTTAAAAAAATTAATATTCTGTATTACGAAGTATTTTTAACACAAAAAAATTCTATTTTTTTAAAGTTTATCCTTTTTTAATAATCTCTACATCAAATGTGGAACTCGAACCCACAACCCCAAGATTAAGAGTTGTGTGCTTACTGAGCCATCCAGGCACTCCCCCAAAATTCTCCTTTAAAGAAGGCAAATATGGCAAGTTTTGGGGAAGTGTTCTTCAGAAATGGTTTTGAATTTGCTTTTGTCATACACCTTAGGCACATTACTTACCTCTCCCCGATTTCTAACATAACTTCCTGGCTTGATCTCTCTGTGTGTCATGTGTGCGTAGTAGATTCTGATGCCACGCCAGTGGAGGCATACCTGTAATTTCTCACAGAAAAATGTGGGTTTTTTTTTTTTCCTTCCATGTTTGGTACAAATGTAGTCTATTTTAGTTTTGGTTCCCCCAGAGAAAAGACCCCAAAGTAAGGATTCGAATGCAGGTAATTCATTTGGGGAAGTTATCCAGGGAACCTCTGTAGGGGAATGGCTAACATAAGACAAAAAAGGAAGCAAAGCCGCGAAGATCAGTTGGCAGTTGTAAATGCTGTTATGTGTTTGTGTTTAGTTCCTGCATGTTCACCTTTAGTCACCGCAGGGCACCGGAAACCTCCTGCTGAGGATAACCTAGAGCCCACAGCAGAGTTATCCCTGCCAAGAGGCGAGAGTGGTGAGATGTTTCTATGGCCACTTCCTGCCCGTCATTGGTTGGGGGCACTTCTGAGAGACAGTGTCTCCAACATGTGGAGCTTTCTCTCTTGATGCACCAAGCCCCAAATCCACACCCAACCCTCAGACAAATACACTTTACAAGTCTCAAGTATTTGCTGTCTGAATTCTGGAGACACGGACGGGGCACTGAAGACGTCCGTCAAATGTTGTCATTTCTCCAGGTCAGCAGACAGAATGACTGAGGGTTTCTTGCATTGAATTTGTAGCCTCCAGGGTCCAGACGTCTCCAGAGTGCTGAGTTCCAGTCCGAGGCCGGATACGGGCCTGCGGCCGGCTGTCCCGCCCTGTGCCGGTGTCAAGCCCCACACCTTAGCCCCTGCCTGCTCCCGTATTTCCCCAGGGCTGCCGCACCATCAGCAAATGTGCCTATTGTCCTGGTTTTCAGCTTCCTTCTTGCTTTTGGCACCTGGAAAATTCTTTCTGTGTTTTTTTCTGACAAGTTTCTAATTTTGCTGGAATTTGAAGACAACTCACTGTTTTGAACAGCGGCGGGGTATCCCGTGGAAGGGATGCCCATCTACTGACACCGCTTACTTAGCGATGGGCGTTTATGTTTTTGTGTCTACGGTTTTGTTTTCGCACTACGAACATGGTGCTATAAACTTCCCTTTACGCGTATCCGTTGTGCTAGTGCCTTATATAATGGGGCGATGCCCCAGCAATGCTAGAACGTCCTAGAAGTTTTAATCAGCCGATCCTTTACCTCATTCTAAAAAGGCTATGACAATTTATATTTCCATCAGCAATGCCTCCTGGTGGAAAGATTTATCAGTCTTATATCAGTCAGAAATTAAAATATTTTTCTCAGAGCATTAATATTTTAATTCTCTAGCTCCTCATCAAAGAATATAATTTTACCATTCATTTAAACAGAAAATAAATTGTATAATAATAATAAAACTGAAGCATGAGGATTGAACAATAAATCTGCAAACTTTGTGTCTGGCAAACCAGGAAAGTTGAGATTAAATGCACCATCACTTGTACCTGGGCCAGAGAAAAAGAAATAATAAATCTTCACTTCCAACTAAAACTAACTTCATCCGAGGAAAGTTATTACTTCTCAGCTCCCTGGCTAATGATGGGTCACTCAGGTGCTGGGTACGAATCCTCAGGGAGCCATAACCTGGGGTCACAGCTGCCTAGAGACATCAGTATGGAAATTAGGACATGCTCATGAAATCAAATGAAAAAAACCGCTTCCTCAGAATTTGAAAAATGCTGCGTCTTAAAATGGATAGTGTCAAAGTCGTCAGGGATGCCTGAGTTCACAGGGTTCTAGGCACCGCTGACTGGACAGGCTTCTCTAAAACCAGCCTGCTTTATCTCTGTTAAAATGAGCTTTGATTTCTCACCCGTTCCAACTGATAAGTCTCTCTCAAGCTCCGTGTGGCCGCGACAGCTGCCTTTACAACGTTTCTAGTGAACTGAGAAACTTTTAGAAGAGAAGGCCCAACTCTGAAGTCACTACAATTTCATTTCATTAAAATATAATTCCCAGAAAACGTATTTTTACATAAAAAATGAAAGACACTCTGACTGAATGAAATTTAACCACAAATCGCTGTTTAAGTATTTTACATTCAGCATTTGTAATTTTAAAAACGATAGGTGCATTTAATTGATTGTGTTATTGTTTGTAGATAAAAGATTGGCTAAACTATCAAAAATATAACAACTCTAAGGGAATATTTAAAACTGGCAGAGAGAATAAGTTTTAAACACAAGAATTTTATTTCATATAACTTATATCCTAATAGAAAACATTCTAATGTAATTGTAAATCTTTTCTTACATAATACTTGGTAAGCCTCTTTCTGGTTTTTGTAAATGCATGAAAATTTAAGAAAAAGTTTTTCTTTTAAAAATATAAATTCCAGGGGTGCCTGGGTGGCTCAGTTGGTTGAGCGGCCGACTTTGGCTCAGGTCATGATCTCATGGTCTGTGGGTTCGGGCCCCGCATTGGGCTCTGTGCTGACGGCTCCGAACCTGTAGCCTGCTTCAGATTCTGTGTCTCCCTCTCTCTGTGCCCTTCCCCTGCTCATACTCTGTCTCTATGTCTCTCAAAAATAAAAATAAAAACATTAAAAATATATATATACAAATTCCATTTTATTAGTTGAAAATGACTTCTCCTTAATCCTAATGAGTCATGTATGCAGTTTGTTTATTTATTTGTATTTATTTATTTGCTGTATGTTCATAAATTGTTAGAAGAGAGTTTTGGCTTCTGGAACAAGACTTCCTGTATGTCCGGAGAGAGATCTTAATAATTCAGCCTGCCATTTTTTTGATGCAGGTGGAGAAATGGAAGTTTGATCAGGAGATGGATCTTAAGTCTTCCGATGGCCTAACTCCTTTTGAAAAGGTCCCATAGATTCATCTGATTTTTTGTTTGTTTGTTTTACGTCAGGGAGGAGGTGAATTCCAATTATTTGTAGTTTGTGGAGGTGACCATCTATGGCATTGTCTTAAGCCATTTGCCTTGGCCCAGGCAAGGGAGGCTTCACTGGGGAGATGTCTCGTTCACGGCATCAGCAGACAAGCTCCCTATCTACTATGTTATAGCAATTACGTTGTTTATTTCTCAGCATAGACCATATAATGAGTTATGTTCATAACTTTTCGTGTAAACTCCCTGAGATAAGCGAGTCTGTAGTAAATATTGTTGTACTCACCCATTTTCAAACTCACATAGTTAGCATGAGATTTTGCACATTTTGGGGGATAAAATGAGAAACACACCCTGCCCTACTTCCTCCAAACTTCTGGGGCAGGCGAAAGGAAGCAAATAATCGTGCATGAGTGTAAGCTGGAACCGGAGACAAGGGCTCTGAATGTCTATTAATGACACCTCAGGAATGAATGGGAGAGACCTTGACCTACTTTCAAGGTAGGAGGTCTAAGAAGGTTGGTTTGAGGAGATGGTGGTGGAGCCCAGATCTGAGGGACGAATGGAATTGATTGGATAGAGGCTGCAGGAGGGCGGGCCTGTGGGTGGGCACAAGGGGAGGGCAGAACTTGAAGGCTAGGAAGCAGCGGCAGTGCCTAGAGAGGGAGGCCCTCGGTGGAGCCCAGAGCCAGGGGGCAGGGTGAGGGGAGGCAGGGCCCGTAGGGGTGGAGGCCGAGGCCAGGCCAGGCAGGCCACTGTCTGTTTTACTGCCAGTGCTAGCACAGTCACGTCTATTTTCTTATTTTATTTTCATGTCACCTATCTGATGTGGGTGGGAAGGGTGCCTACTGTTGGCAGATGGCATCTGAGGTCTGAGTGACATTCCAAGGCCTCACAGCCCACAGCTGACAGCAACACTATTCTCTGAGTTCTGGTCCCAGGACGTGGCGAACATGGAACTTGGGCGGCGGGGTCTTTCCCTTCTTTCCGGGAACTGATAGCAGGTTCTGCCTCTCGAGCTTTGTAAAGTTGGTGTAGACTTAAGCCAACAGAGGATTTCAAATGCCAGTCTTTTTTGTCTGGGGCTTCCTGCTCAATGCTAAATCCTGAAGGAGGGAAATTGTGCTAGGTGGCCCATATTCACATATGAATCAGAGTTTTTACAGTACTAAATTCTAATTGTGATGCTGTTTTTAAGACAACCATTAATGCCTTTTCATTGAAGTATCAGATTTGTTTTTATATTCTTACCTCAGTATCAGTCTCTTTATACTGAATTATACAAATGCACCAGTGACATTGCCTTCAATGTGTAGTACAAATGTATAGAAATGCAAAATGTATTTAAAAACTAATAGAAATATCTTTAGGTAGTCTTTAAAAGGATTCAATGAAACCAATTTGTGTTAATCCAATAATCTCTTTTCACAGGTAAAAAAAAAAAAAAAAAAAACTTCCTCAAAACTACCTCCCTGAAAAAATTCCATATTAGGTCGTCATTACCAACTTAATATAGGGATGATATTTACATGGCTTATTTAGGGGAATTTCTTACTCCCTTAGTAACAAGTATTAGCATCGCTCAAAAGTTACGTATATTTAGGGGCACCTGGGTGGCTCAGTTGGTTGAGCGTCCAACTTTGGGTCAGATCATGATCTTACAGTTTGTGAATTTGAGCCCTGTGTTGGGCTCTGTGCTGACAGTTCACAGCCGGGAGCCTGCTTCAGATTCTGTGTCTCCCTCTCTCTCTGCCCCTTTCCCACTCATGCTCAGTCTCTCTGTCTCTCAAAAATAAGTAAATGTTAAAAAAAAAGTGGTTTTTTTTTTTTAAGTTATGTGCATTCATACAACACAAGTTCAAATTTTCTTACACTGAGCTTGCATTCTCTTTAAAAAGCGACTGCTTAGGGGCGCCTGGGTGTCTCATTCGGTTGAGCGTCCGACTTCAGCTCAGGTCATGATCTCATGGTTTGTGAGTTCAAGCCCCACGTCGGGCTCTGTGCTGATAGCTCAGAGCCTGGAACCTGCTTTGGATTCTGTCTCTCTCTCTCTCTCTTTCTCTCTCTCTCTGTCTCTCTGTCTCTGCCCTTCTCTGGCTCATTCTTTCTCTCTGTCTCTCAAAAAAAAAAAAAAGAAAAAACATAAAAAAATAGTGACTGCTTGGTGACTATGGGGCTTTCCTATATTATTTACCATGTTATTAAAGTTTCAACCATGTATTTCTCTACGTTTAAGATGAAGTTAATTTAAATTCTTTTAGTAACACATTTTGTAAATGCTGTGTGAAAAAAAGAACCTCTTTTTCCTTTATAATGATTTCAATATCACACAACTTTTTCCTTTCTTGGCGGGTGCTTCATAAATATTCTATATTCCCTTTTACTTTTGAGTCGTGCGTTTGTTCTCCCACTGCTGAAGAGCCATTTCCTCTGATTTCTTGTGTTCTGATGGACTATTTCACCACATTCCCTAAGTGAAGATGCAAATATTCTATAAATATAGCTCTGCTGTTCCTGACTTCTTAGAGTATCTGTCATTATCTGTACTCCAGTTACAAAACTCAAAGATACAAAATACAGAACTACTCTACACCACAGAAAGGGAAGTAGGAGAATAAAGGAAAGTCTTAACCAGGGGAAGGCGAGAGGGCAGACCAATGCAGGGCCCTGGCATATTTAAAATTCCTCTGTTTCTTCAGTAGGCTGGCGAGGATGGCGTGCTTCAGTTGTTTCAGTGTTAGCAGAGGGATTTTGGCTGCGTACGGATGATTAAAACTTAAAGGGCTGAAAGGAACATTGCAGTCAAATGTTCTTTAATGGAGATAAAGAAATAGTGTTAGAGGGAAAAAAAGAAGGAAGAAAGGCAGAGCAGACCAGCACCAAACGTTGGGCTGGAAAGACCCACAGGAAGTGGTATTCAGTGAATGACCTGAGTGTGTCCAGAGTTTCATGGCACCACGTGGAACCTGGAAAGCTAGGGTTCATGCACTTGTCCAGTAGTGTTTTACTGTGCCGTTCTCAAAAGAGAGGAGAGTCTTGGGACGGGACGTCCCTCATGCCACACATACCGTATGTCACACGGGTATGAGACACGACACAGCTGTTCTAGGAAGCCACGGTGGGCCTGGGTGGAAACGATGCGTATCCTTCTCTGTCCCGGATCCCAGGACTCCAGCGCCATCCACCCAGCACAGCCGTCTGCCTGGACCGAACCCTGATGCAGTCCACAAGTTGTAACATGAAATAATGATGGCATTTTCTTGTCTTCTGTTAAAAGCAAAATCTGCAGAAAAGCACTGTAAAAGTTCTGGGAAGGAGATAACTCTGTTCTGTGACAGTGTGGTTTAAAAATTGGGGCGCTTGGGTGGCTCAGTCAGTTGAGCCTCTGACTTCAGCTCAGGTCACGATCTCATGGTTCATGGGTTTGAGCCCCGTGTCAGGCTCTGTGCTGACAGCTCAGAGCCTGGAGCCTGCTTCACATTCTGTGTCTCCCTCTCTCTGCCCCTGCCCCACTCATGCTCACTCTCTCACTCTCTCTCTCTCCATCTCCCAAAAATGAATAAACGTTAAAAACAAAATAAAAAACAATTGCATTTAGCAGAAAATCCAATACATTTAGAATACACACTGACTATACTGCAAAACTACAGAATAATTCAGAGGAAGATAGGTGTGCCACTCCCCCAGTCAGAACTGCTCAGAAAGTAAACTCAGGAGTCATGGAAAACTACAAAGCAGTAGCGACGAGAAGTTTTTAATCTTCTTTGAAAGTGCTATTGTATTGATACTCCTTCTTCAGACATTTGTTGGGTGTCTCCTGGGTGCCGTTCCCTGTGCTAGTGGTTATGGAGGGTGTACAGGGGTGGGCTGGGAGAGTGTCTCTGAGGAGGCGTTCGGGGATGGGCAGTGTGGCCGGTGGGCCTCTGGAACTGGGGCCGAGACACGGCTGTCTGTGATGGGTGTTTAGAGCAGTGGTTTCCAGAGAAACATGAACGGGAGTAAGGCTGTTGGAGAGAGAAGCTAGCCAGGTGTTTCCAGGCGAAGTCTTGCTCTGGTCTGCTCCTGTGGCGAGGTCTCCACGGTCAAGAGCATTGTGCTGTTGTGCCCCTCGCACAGAACAGTCAGCAGTGGCCACACGTGGTGGACATGAGTCATCACCTTGCTGTGCTTCTAGGCAGGGCAGAGTCCACTATCCAGGGTTCTCCTGAGGGAAGGTGACAGGAGAAAGCGGTCGGTGGCAACAGGCACAGTAACTGGACAGAGTGATGCCAAGGACCTTGGTGTGACGCTAACAGTGTCCCTATTGCCACTGACAATAAAGTCATCACTTTAAGTTGGGAAGAGACAAGGGACAGAGGCATATGCTCCAGCTCCCTGGTGGTGGTGGTAGCAAGAATGGCGAGCAATGGAGTCAAATAACGCACCTGTCACTGCGCCCCTCATGTGCACGTGCCCGAGTGCAGTGGCATGACCACGCCCTACAGATGCTGGCCTGCAGAGTGGGCGAACCAGGTGACCTCAGGCCATCTTCAGCTCTTGGGTATCATAATCTCACAGACACAAGTCTCATGTGTCCCGTGAGTACCAGTTAGCAGAATATTCATACGTCACAATTTCTGAAGTGTCCTAGAGTTAAAAATGACACTTAAAATTTTAGTGAAATGATAAAGATTTATCTATAGCTGTTAGTCATCCTAAATTTTCCTGGAGTCTTGGTTCAACGGATTGTCCAGTGACTTCGGCAGTCTCCCGTGGGAGGTAAATACACAGGACTAAGCTGAGAACCAGGTACAGACTGCGGTTGGGTATAACGAAATATGATGGATATTGAATCAGTTTCTCAGGGTGAGGTGACTCTTTCTGCTGTGACTGGGTACCTGCAGAAGCTATGCAATCTCTGTCTGGTGCAGACATTTTCTTCCCAGAGGAACTTACGGTTTCTGATTCTTCCAAACAGCTTCCCTGTTTGGCGGGTAGCTTCTCAAGCAGAGGTGGTTGCAGAGGTGGTTGTATCGGAGTCAGCAGTGGCTGGTGGTTCTTTAATTCAGTCCAGACCATTGTGATCTTGTCAGGGTCAGCCGCCCACGGGTGGCCCAGTCCGTCCTGGCCACTCAGACCACGTCTTCAGTTCCCTGATAATTCTGGAAGAGGTGCAAAGCCTTTCTGCATAAACCAGGTGGGATGCATCTCGTTTTCAGTAATCGAAGCCTGACTGATAAATGTTCAAGCTGAAATCGATTTGATTATGTGATTATTAGATGTAAGGTGAAGAGGTTGGTTAGTTGGGTTAACTTATAGACTTGAGAAGCACTTTATTTCTCTCTGTCCATTATACATTTATGTATTGGATTTTAGACCTCAGGTAAAAATATTTTATTAAAAAGTTTACTGGCTATAAAATATGATTAGAAAAATTTCCCACATTATGCAAGAGGTGAAAATTATTTGCAAAGTTACTCGATTGCTTAGAATATTTGTTATTTTTATCTGATTGCAAAAATAACATTCATATTAAAGCATCTTTGGAAAGTTAGTTGCACTTAAAGTCGGCTCCTGGCGATCCGGCCAGGCCCTGTCCTGCCCTTCCCAATCCTCTATTTTTCACAGACCAACGATGCATGAGCCGGCTCGTGTGACACACAACGGGCACCAACCCGTGGCTTTTTTCACACGAGTGTGAAGTTGTCCTTGACTAGCTTCTTTGTCAGTGACTTGATAACTTTAAATTCTGCTTCTGTTTAAATCCTTAGATTCTGTTTCTTCGTGAAAATCAACTCCCATGCTACGTTTTCTCCCCAAAACAATATACTATATCTCAGGCTCCACAATTAAATTCAGAAAGGGCCATTGTAACATGCTGGTGAATTATTTATTTCCTCTGAGTCACCCGTAATACTGTGTTCTCAGTGATATGATGAAAATAAGTCCAGAGAGAATTCTTTTAATATGCTGTAAATTTCATGTTGTTTTACAATGGATGATTTGGTTTTCAAATTCAAAGCAAAGCTCGAAGCAAAGGCTTTCTCTTTTAAGTGAAATAGAGCAAAGGGTAGGGGTAGCATTCGCATACCCTTTGCATATCGCAGGATATTCTCCCAAGAGAAGCAGCCTCAAGCTGCATTCGAAACCTCAAGTGACTGTTTACTCTGCTGGAGCAGACAGAGTAAGGAAGGGCCTTTGAGAAGCCGTGTGTCTCTGGAGCTCCAGATGAGGCTGGACTGACCTCATGCACTCTCTGTCCACTGGCTTTTCTTCCCTCTTGCCTTCCTTTCCTTTCTTTTTTTCTCTTTTCTTCTGTTTCCTCCTTCTTTCTTTTTGTTCCTCTACTGTTGGGGGCCTACTGTGTTCCTGACCCTCTTTTAGGAGCTGGAGATGCAAAAAGATGCTCTCACGGATCTTACATTCTGGTGATGGGAGTCATAAAATACAGGAATGCATCTACAAACAGGATAATATCAGATCTTGGCAATAAAAATGAAATACGGTCATCTGATGGTAATTGATGGTGGGTATGTTTGTGTCACACTTTAGATTAAGTAATCTGGAAAAAGTACTTTGAGGAATTAAAGATGAGTTAAAACTTGCAGAACACTCATTAATAAGACACATCAGTAAGAAGATTACAGGTAAAAATTTCCAGGCAGAAGAAACAGCAAATACAAAGACCCAAGAATGATGTTGGGGTTCAAGAGGCGCAGTGTGGCAGGGATGTGGTAAATCACGCTTGGAGAGAAGCAAGTGATTAACCACCTGTCTTCTGAGGTGGAAAAATAGGGACCTCTGTGGGAATCAGAGACTGATTCCTAGTAGGACTGAGTGGGATGGTTTTAAGGAACTTGAAATGACTACTGGAGTCATCAAAGCAGAGCATGGTTTTGCCGTTCCCTCAGTGTGTATTGTGTAGACTCCTTTCTCCTGGACAAAATGTGTGTTCTCACGCTGAATCAGATTATATGTTAACACTTTATAAAAGCTTGATGCCTAAAGTGTTATATTTGTCATGCCAGAATGAGCAGATAGAATAATGCTTGTAAAAATTGTTCTCTAGGAAAGAATTCCTTGATGGCATAGTTGATATTTAATTTAACAAGTTAATTGAGGTATAACTCTTCATTTTAGAAAATCAATTTACCATCTAGTTCGTTAAGGCAAACGAAATGAAAGGCAGTGTCTGACTATGGGATGAGAAAAACTTGAACAAGTGGGGTTAAGAAGCCTCCTTGTCTTGAGACCTTTGTCAAGGAAAACCCAGAGAGGGCACTTTCATTTTGGAGCTCTTAAAAATAAACTTTTCAAAAAGTATGTGGATTAAAATATATCATATTTTATGTAATGGTTGATTCACTTTATGAAATAACATTAAATCTTCAAGTTCCTTCATATTTTTGAAGAAAAACAGGTTGACGTCCATGGAAAATGAGCCCCGGATGGAATTACTGCCCCACTGGGAAATCTTTCGGGTGGATTTCATGTAATTTTCCTCAAGCACTGACGTGACTTGTGTTGACTACAAACCATTTGTAATTCCAATTGCACATCTGTGTGCTTCTTTATAACATTTTGCATATTACTTTATCTGGAACCACTTGACTAGGTGACAGTGCTCTTGAAGGTAGAGAACACATTATCTATATCTTTTTCATGATACTCTGTAGAATCTAGACCCGAGATAATATGACAAACTTGATGACCCAACATGACTTTTACAGGGTTTTATATAGTTTTTGGTTTGGACACTGGAATGAAGTAGATAGGGATTGGAAAACTATGGTCCTGGAGCCTAACAGGCTCTTGGCCTGTTTTTATGACATTTTCCTGAGACACAGAGATACCTCATTGTTCATTGATTTTCTGTAGGTGTTTACAGCTACAACAGCAGAGCTGAGCACATGCCACAGAAACGCTGTGGGCCTCAAAATCTAAAATTTGTGGCCCTTTGTAGGAAAGGTTTGCCAATCAACGAATAGACTTTTGTTTGTGCTCTGGCGTGATTAAAAAAAAAACGTACCTAGATTTCCAACTAGATTTAAGGGATTCGTTTTTATATTTGTATTTATTTTGGTTTAAGATGTAATGTGCAAATCTAATGTTACATTCGTAGTGCCGGCTGCCTCCACATCACTTACTGGTAATCCGTCTGTTTATCACTAATATGAAATATCACATTGATTTTATACCCAGGGCCTCGTTTAGAGTATTAAGATTACAAACATTTGTTAATCTTTTGCTAAGAGTAAGGACTTTCGGAAGCATTTTGCCAGCATCATTTTATTTATTCCACACAATAATTCTATGACATGTGTATGTTTATTATTCCTGTTTTACGGAAGAAGAAACTGAAGTATATACATGCTACATAATGTGTACAAAGGCCACACAGTTAAAAAGCTATGGGAAAGAAAATTTTACAGATTTAAAAGAGATGAAAATGATAATTATTAAATGAGTTTTGAATGGAAGTTGAAAGAATGTATAAAATTCTTATATGTATTTTCGTATTGCTTTCTATTATATTTAATTATACAACAAATATGTATACAGTACCAAGTGTTTTTTTTTTAACGTTTATTTATTTTGAGAGAGCGCGTGGAGGGGAGAGGCAGAGAGTAGGAAAGACCCAATCCCAAGTAGGCTCTGCGCTGTCAGTACAGAGCCTGACACAGGCCTCTGTCTCATGAACCTAGAGATCATGACCTGAGCCAAAATCAGGAGTCTGACACTTAACTGACTGAGCTGCCCAGGCACCCCCGTACCAAACTCTTTTTTAAGCATATTAATATTAAGCCATCAAAACCTGAAAATAACCTTATGGGATTGGTAGCATCATAATCAGTGTTTGACCGTACATGACATAGAGGCACAGAGAGATTACGTGGTTTCCCAAAGACCATCAAACAAGGAAGTGGCCAACCTGGAATCTAAATGTAGGGAGACTTATTCTAGCATCCCTGGTGTCTCCAGACTTCAGATTTTGTTACTATGATTTGTTCGAATAATCGCAGATGTGTGTATATCTAAATAAAAAAAAATGAGCAGTTCCTGACCCTTAGGAAGAGCAGTGATTCAAGACTAAGATTGAATTTTTAATATCATTATATAAGTAGAAATCCCAAGAGAATCACTAAATCAAGCAGTATTAAAAAAAAAAAAAAAAAAGCCTTGCTTTGTATTCCCCACACACCGGAATGTGAAATGTGGTCTACTTGGCATGTTTATGTGATATGATGCAGTGGAAAGAACTGCTTGTGTGAATGACCAGTTCGGTCGAGAAAATAGCTTGAAACCTATAAACAAAAACTCCAATGAAAAAAGAGTCCTAAGCATTAAGTGTAGGATTTTTAAAAGTAAAATTAGCTTTACTTTCCTTCCCTGACTCTTTAATTTAAAACTGCCTTTGGAAGGAACACCTCTTAGTCACTTAAGCTTTCAAGAATACCCAAAATATTCCTTAAGAGTTGTGAATCGTCGTGTCCCTTTATCTGAGCTTGGATGTGTCAAATATAGTGAAATGGAATTTTACCAGAAAAATCACCCAAGGATTCTGTAGCATCTGAATTGATTTCAGACACACTTCTTCAGACCCCCGTGTCTGAGCACACTGGTACCTCTCTGACTCTGTGCACCCCAGCAGCTATCATGATGGGAAAATGTCACTCTGGGGTTCACTGCTGTTTGGTGGAAGCAAAACAGAAGTGTACTTATTTATGTTTCCTAATTGTTTATACTTGGCAGTGGGACTTGAATTTTTCCCAGCAAGGTGTTGGCGTTGGCCATATCCAAACTGCACCCACAGTCAGGTCCAAGTCCATGTCCTGGGAAGAGCTCACAGGGAGTTATTGAGGAAATATCGCCAGAGACATACTGCATGCTGGACCACCTGTCCCTCCATGACTTCTGGCTTCCTGAGAGCCAAAACTGAAATCAGTTTTCAATGGTTGGCTTCGCTTAAAATTGAGTTTGAAGAAGATGATTTACTGGGTCACTGACTGAGGGCTAGCTTGAAAAGACTTTCATCTGTGAGGGGTGCTGGTTGGGCTGAGCTACCATCAAGATGCTGTATCTTGAGCTCCTGAAACCCTGAGCCTTAATTTGTTTCTGGAAGAGAAAATGTTACTCTATTTACTTATTTTTAATTATTCAATGTTAGGTCTCCAGGCACGAAATGAGCAATGAATGAGCAAACACATTTACAGTAAGCAGATCCGCATCGTTCTTTGCATGTTTCAATGCCTACTTAGCTCTGATAATGGGAAATGGTTAGATGAAAAAGGTGGGAATTTTTTTTTTTTTCGGTAAAAGTGCTTAACATGCTAAAATGAGGTTTATTTTCAATACTACAGTTTCATTTGACTGGTAGTAAAAATTCAGATCCCTCTGTAAGTAATCATATTATAACACAGTGCTGTAGAAATTAGTGCCAATAAAGCCTAAAACTCATGATAGAATAAGAGGAGGAAGGAGACTCATCAGTAAATTATTTCTTTGATAGTTCTAAAAATATCTTAAAAATCAAGATCTCAGTACAACTCATTTGTTCAAGGACATTCTTTCCTTTAAGTAATGATGTATAATTCTGCTTGTTTTGTGTGCCGTCGTAGACCATTTGTTTATTTATCATGCAACCCACGAGAATATTTGTGTCTGGGGGACTGATAGACATGCGAGTGCCAATATGCTTCTACGTTATTCAGAACCACATCCGGGCAGCAAATCCAGAGTATTCGGACAGTTTGCTAATGCATAGTAATAATTCGTGGCATTTTAGTCACCGAACCAACATCAGACTTTTGATGCATACTGATCAAGGAGTGACATGTGATAGAACTTTTTCCAATATTTATATATCAGAGCAAGGGGTCCTGAATGCCAGTCACTAAATTACCTTGAGCTTTGCTTTCCCCTTTCTGTATGCTTGTTTATTCGGGAGAAAGAGGTTGGCACTGACCCACCCCTGACAGCTGTGTGAACCTGGATGACCTGCAGAGTCATAGAGTGTTCTGGATCAAGGGGTCTTCAAGGTCATCCAGCCAGTCTACTCACAGGATCCTCGAGTCTCCAAAGAGACAGTGGAATTGTTTGTTGTCATAGTTTATTCTGGGCTGTCCTGACAGGTGTATCTGTTTCCCGACTTTGGGGTTCAGGCTTGAATTATAATTATATTCTCCTGCGCTCCCTACCACAGGAGCCTCCTCTCCTACTGACTCTGCAGAGCCCTCTCTTCTTTCTGTTGTAGTGGCCGCCGTGGCAGGCAGGGAAGTACCCTTTCCTGGACTGGCCAGGTAAGAATTAAAAAGGATTATGAAGTAAAGTAGGCTTTTTTTGTGGGGAGCACTTAAACGTCTTTTGACCTGTGATGCTCTCTCCACGAAAATTCTAAGTTATGATCAACTTACCCCTTTGTAAGTTGAAAACTGTATTTTTCTCTTTCTCAAATATTTTTCATCATTTCTCCTCTAGCCTTTTTAGAAATTTTTCCTAGAGATTCCCCATGATATTTTAATACCACAGATAAACTGTGCATTTGTTTATGTTTTGCCCTCTCTGGTGGAACATTTGCTTATCATACAACCCATATTGTATGTATATTTGTGCTTTATAATTAGGAAGACTTAGATGTTTTTCACCTCCAAGGACCCAAGTTTGCTTTCATTGCTAACTCAAGCTCTACCAGAAGAGCTGACAAATCAGGAAAGGCCCATTTCTGAGACTTCAGGCAGCTGTGGGAAATCTCAGAGTGTGGCCCCAGGCAGAGGGGGCTGAACTGAACAGCGAGGCTCTGGAAAAGGAAATGTTTTCTTCATTATAAATTAGAGAATTTTGAGAGCTGACATGCACCATATTTTGTTAAAAAAATTTTAATCATCCCCCGAATCTGACAGTATCAAAGTTGAGTGGGCAGAAGGCAGCACTGACTGGGGTGCAATAGGGCAGAAGACAGAATGCCAACCCAGTGCGCAGAGTGAGCACTTAATAAGCAAGTGCTGTGGGCCTCACCTCCACCCGCGTTATTCATTCAACTCTTCCAGCACGTTTCTGAAGTGCTATTACCAAATTAATTTTATAGATGAGGACACTTCACCTTAGAGCTGTGAATCTGCAGAGGTTGGGAGGCTGGGAGGGGCTGAGCCAGGGCACATAGCCAAGCTGACCTTCCAAGTCCGTGCCCTCACTCAGAGGTGATACCACCCGCTAGAGTTCAAAAGAGGCTTGGGTGGGAACGAGTTCATTGCTGGCGAGGCTAGAAGTCACAGAAGGATTGGTGTCGTTATTTGAAGTGTCACCTGTTTAAAGGATCCTGTTCCACTATCTTCTGGTAACTAAATGGTGACTGTATCTGGTGTATCAGAGCTCCATGTGCATGACTGAGGGCTGAATCTTGCTGGGAATTGTGTGTAATATGTATCCCTGTGCACCACATGTTTGTTTTACAGTATGTACAGTTTATATGGTTACAGTCAAGCTCCTGCATTTCTCCCAACCTACTTTGTCAGAGATCAAGCAGTGTCGGGCCAGTCTCCCAGGCCACGACCCTCCTTTCAGCTGCCCTTTCGTGATGTTCCCATTCCAGGCTGGACCTCCTGTCTTTATCATCCCAGGGTCCCCAGGATGAAAATCTTAGAGCAATTTTATTCTCTTTTGTTACTTTCTTTATTCCTAACACTTATGATCATTCTTACAGAAAGGAAGGACTTAATATTTGTTGAACACATAAATGATGAGTGATTGTAGAGGATCACTGAATCTCAGTGCTACCTTTGACCTTTACAATGGGGCTCACAGCACATATAAACACAGACAGTAACCTCAACAATACATTGGTGAGTTGTCACTTTGTCTTCACCCAGTGAAATTGGTCATAAGCTTTGGATGTTAATATGTCCCTAGGTTTCTGCTTCAAGGTGTTGGACTGAACACATGCATATAAAACCCCAGAGAAATGTTAGTGAAGAAAAATCAAAGGTGATAAAACCTTTAACAGTCAAACATCAACAATCGAAAGAGATGTCAACAGAGTTTCTGGAAGACAAGAAGCTTATGAAGGCATGTTGGTGGAGGACGCAGGACTGGAAACATGCAGAAGGAGGCGGCACAAGAGTCCATTCCCTAGGGACCCAGCGGTGGTGGAGCCATGTCTCAACAGTCTGGGATTGTGCTCATGTCTCCCCATCTTCTTCAGAGATGTCATGTCGGCAGCTTGAAATTGGCCATGCGCGGGTACAGATCAGGGCCTCCCTCCCTTCTCATTAGCTCATTGTTAAGCATTTACCAGCACATCATTGAAAGGAACCTCATAGGAAGTCCAAACTTTGGGTGTTCTGGTCCAAAAGGAAGAGTGAAGGAAGGGTGAGCTCCCAAAAAGAGAGTGGAGATGATTCAAGGTCTAGGCCGGCAGTGCCAATCAGTCCTGTTGCTTTCACCCTATTTCTGCCTGCTACTTGGCATTCCCCTCAATGTGAAATCCTAGAGAGTTCTCTAAAGCAGTGGTTGTTGAACCTTAGCATGCTTCATGATCACCCAGAGTCTTGTTCACACACAGATTGCTGGTCTCGCTCTCAGAGCTTCTGATGCAGTTGTTCTCGAGTGACAGCCGGAATTCACAGTTCACAAATTTTGGGCAGTGCTGCTGCTGCTGGTCTGGGACCATACACTGAAGCCCATGTTCCAGAGGAATGAGAGGAGACCCTCAGGCGGGATAGTGGCCCTGCACATCTACGTGCTTCTCATTTAGACACGGGGGTGTCCACCAGCTGGCTTCCTGCTCTGCGTCCTGAAGTCAGTGTCCCATGCCACACGCTCTTCTATTCCAGACAGCCCCTTGTCTCTGCCTTTCAGCTATGAGGACTGTGGAGGAAACAATGTCAGCCATTCTGTAGCTTCCTAGAATCAGCTTCATCTTTTCTGTAGGTATTAATCATTCTCCATATAGCTCAAGTTTACAAAAAAAAAAAAAAAAAAAAAAAAACTCTATGTGCTCTCAATGTAAGAATAGAGAAAATGGCAGAAATTGGAGATCAAAATTTGGAAGAAAGGCAGAAAAAAGAATACAAACAAATAATTTACATACTGAACATCTCAATGACTGTTTAAAGTTGATAGCAAAATACACAGAATTTTAGATATATTATTCAACTTTACCAAGACAATCAATAAAGGAACTAGGAAATTTTGTATATCTCAAAAATTGAAAGGATGAAGGAAGAAGTATCGTGAAGAAATAAGTCCTCAGTTTTTATAGTGGGGAGTAGAGTTAGTGAAAGGAAATAAAGAAATGGAGGCATAAGCATATTCCTTAGTGTATTGGAAGTAACAGCCAGAAGTAGAGACAGACATGGCTAAAAGCAAAGGCCACTGAGGAGCGGATAGCTGGTGTGGAAATTGGGGAGAACACTGGTGCTTCTCAGTATAAAACCCGTGCTGTCTTATAATTCCAATGGACAGCTGAAAGTATTGTTCTTTTTTTAAAATGTCATTTCCATTGAGATGACTTCTTGTTGGTAGGGACAGTCTTAAGCATTTACAGTTTACAGCTTTCTTTGAAAATGGGCAGTGGATACACAAGCCTTTTTAATACAGGAGTTCTGGCAGAAAATATGCTATTCTTTGTAAATAAAACCCTGGCCTGCTTACAGAATGCTCACCTGAACTAAAATTATTACCAGCTGGCTGACAATTGACTGAACAATTTCATTTTCCAACTAGCTCTTTGAGTTTTTGGAGACTGCCAGTAATAATACAAGCAAATCAAGAGGGTGATGGCTTCTACATCAGTGGCTTCTAATAGACCCCAAAACAGATTGCAAATGGTCCTAACACCCAAGCACCCTGAGGTTGTTTAAAATCAGCATCCACACATTACCAGCTTTAGCACATGTCAACAATGTGTTGCCCTATAAACTGCCTTATGATTTGAAGAAAATTGTAGTTTTAGTCCAACAAGTTCCAGTTGTAAAGAGGTGAATTTGTTCAAAGTCTTATAAAGACTATAATGGTCTACCTACCATTGACCCTGGTTGTTTGTGTTGCGTTTGGGCAGATCATGTTTTGATCATAATTTGAGGAGAGGGATTAGAGCTAGGACTATGAAATCCCACACGAGATTGCATCCAGTTGCCCTTCCGACAGCTAAATTCATTTGTTGTTAATTTTGTCCTTCGATAACAGTAAATGGTTAATGAAAGCGTTACCCACGTTTCATTTCAAGGTGCAAACTTTTAATATATATGTGGCTTGATGGCCTGCCTTTGCCAAAACATGTATTTATTCATCAATTTTGTGATCTGTAATGACCGGGAATGAGTCATGCCTCAATATCTATAGCTTTCAAGACCCTGACACAATCATAATGATTGCTGTTTTGCATTCTAGGTAGCTGTTATTTAACATGTTAAGACGTTCTACTGGAAAGATAATGGAGAAAAACTTCTCTATCAGCCGAGACAGCCTGGCAAGGGAAGCACTGACAGCAGGTACTTCATTTTCCTCCGTCCCCAAGGATAGAACACAGAGGCACACACGGCCATTGAAGTGTATTGTTAGGAGTTATTGTGTGGTTAGGAGGAACCACAACAACACTGTTTCCAAAGAATCAGCATGCCTTTTCCAACTTTGTCAATAGCAGGTGACTGGGAAGAAGGGGATGGGACTGCTGAGACGGCATTGAATTTCCTGGGCCATATAATTAATTAAATATCCCTCAGATCATTATTGATCCTGTTTTTGATAGATGCAAAGTTTGTTCTTCTAAGTATGTGGAGTAAAATGAAAAGGAGAAACAAGATTAATTTTCTGTTTAAAAATTTTTCTTAGAAAATTGAAGCAGGTTTTTATTTTTGTAGTTGAAGACAATGACTTCAGTTCTTCCCTCTAATTTGGAATGTTTTTCTTTCTAATTTTGGAGGCATTGGGTGTCCGTGTATATTGTCAGTCAGCTGATATAGGTATTGTTGATCCCAGTGCACTGGGCTTCACCGAAGCGATGTTCTGCATCAGCTCTCGGAAAGTATTGCGATTTCATGTTTCTCACTAAATGAAAAGTAATGTTTTCCTTCTTGTCTCCAAATGCTTCTTCCATCCTTGAAACAATATCCCCAAAAGATTAGGAAAGGTAAGGGCATAAAATATTTTTGGTATAGATTGGTTTGGTAAGATAGAAACAGAAAGCATGCGTTAATTATTTTTTGGACTAGATTTGTATGTGGTCTTACACTATTTAACTTCTCTCTCTTTCTAATTTACACCTTTTAAAAATTAATTAGATGATTTCTCAAGGACTGTTTTGATTCTAAAATTTAGGGTTTATCACAAAATTAGATAGTTGTGCTGATGAGGATGTTTCCAAAATGCATAGATATTGGTTATTAGTAGAGAGTATGGAAAAGAGCTTGCCTCCCCTTCTGTCCGGACTGTAGGCTCACAGAGGGAGGTGTGGCTACTTTCTTTGGAAGTACTTCCCAGCTTTTACTAATGCATTCTGCTGTCAGTGCTTTGGTCAATACTGATGCTCAGTTCTTGTGAATTCAGACCCTGGGTGGGGACAGCTGCAGTAACGCATGGGGTCTCTGTGTTGTATATTTTCTCTCATACTAAGGGGAAGACAAGGTCATCAAGAAGAAGGAATACATTCTGTAGTCCCTTCTATATTTTTATGGACATGATCATAAGGACAGGCGCTGATGGAGTTGCAGAATGAAATGGCAGTGGTGACCTTTGTAGTTGCAGGGGATGGTGTTTGGGGTAGGGTCATAAGATTTCAGGTCATTTAGGTGATGGTGTTGATCAGCAACAGGACTGAGGCCACTGAGAAAAGGCTATGGTGGGTGGAGAGGCTGCTGGAAATCAAAATATGCAGGTGAGACTCTTCTTGTTTCTCTGAATTCCTGCTGCTTTGACCTTCACCCAATTCTTTTTCTTTCCAGAGCAAAGCTCCTCTTCTTCCTCTGTTCTTAATTTGCAATTCCCCTGGCTCATCCCACCCTCAGAAATAACTGGGCATACCCGTCCTTCACAATAGGGCATCCAAATTCAACCCTCCTTTTGTTCTTTTAGCCTTTATTTAAAAAATAAATAACTGGAGATGAATGCAAACCACCCATCATGATTTACTTTGAAAAAGTCATGTCATGCTTGTTTGGAGGGGAAGATTCGTAATAGCTAACATGAGTTATGAATCATTAAGGCAGAAGTAAACTTCCAGGGAGAGCAGAGCAGAAATTGGATTTGCTCCGACACAGTGAGAATGCCATCAAAATGTGCAGTGACATTTGTACATGTCATAAGGTGATTATTCTGCATCTAAGCTCTGACAAGGTCAGACCTCAGGTGCTGTCTTTAAGATTAAGAAAATCAAGGTTGACAGCAGTAGGCTGGGTTTAAAGAAATTCAGATGTTTAAGTGTTGAGATTGTTTTGAGAGCAGAATATGGGACAAAGAATAGTCATGATGCAGAGATTCACTGTGGACGAGGACGGGAAGAGATGTAACGTGACAGTAGTTCAGTGTGTGGAGCAGTGACACCAGCTGTAATACAGAAAGCACATGCACACAGGCGACTGAAGGACTCGGGATGTTTTATTTTTTTTTTTTAATGTTTATTTATTTCTGAGAGAGACAGAGCAACGAGTGGGGGAGGGGCAGAGAGAGAGGGAGACACAGAATCTGTCAGCACAGAGCCCGACACGGGGCTCAAACTCACTAACTGTGAGATCATGTCCTAAGCTGAAGTTGGACGCTTAACCGACTGAACCACCCAGGTACCCCTGAAAGACTCACTATGTTTAAGAAAGTAAATTTAAAAGGATAATAATTATGCAGGACCGAAAGAGGGTGTCATGTTTCTGCCTATGCGTATGCATTATCCATTGACTTAATCCTTTAAAAACATCAAATTAATACTAAATGCATTGACAACTGGAGATGAAAGGAAGATTATACGAAGACAATTTTGTGAAAGCAGAACAAAGTTGGAGGCCCTGCATTGCCTGATTTCAGGACTCACCATGAAGTTTGCAGTAACCAACACAGCCTTGTGTTGGCGTGTGAATAGACATACAGATCAAGGGAACAGAACAGAGACACCAGTAAATGGCCCACACATATTTGTCAATTGATTTTCATCAAAGGTGACAAGGCAATTAAATGGGGAAAGGAGAGTCTTATAAAAAATAGTGCTAGGACAATTGGCTATCCAAATGGAAAATAGATAAATATCAGCTCTCTCCTTATGCAATACACAAATAAACCAAGATGGCTCATAGACGTAAACGTAAGAGCAAAAATTAAAAGTCTTCTAGAGGAAAACATCTTTCTGACCTATGGTAAGAAAAGATGGCAGGCAAACCAAACTCGAGGAAAATGCAGAAAAACAGGGTGGCACCTGAATTAAAACCTGCTCTTCTAATGAAAACAGCAAGGAAATAAAAAAGGCAAGCCACACATTGGGAGAAAACCTTTGTAAAATGTATACACTCGTCAAACTTTTTCTATCCAGAACATGTAATGAACACTTACAACTCAATGATAGGAACTAACTCAACACAATTTAAAAATGGGCTTCAGATTTGAAGAAACGCTTCACACAACAAGATGTACAAATGCCGGTCAATACACAAAAGGGTGCTCAGCATCATTAGTTATCAGGAAAATGCAAATCAAAACCACAGTGCGATACTTTTAGACTTTTAGATACTACCTAGACCACTAAAATGAGAATAGCCCAGAAGTACCAAGAATTTGGCAAGAATACAGAGCAGCTAGAACTTTCCTAGATTACTTTTGGAAAGTTAAAATATAAGCCCACCGCAAGAAAAAACATGACAGTGTTTACATTGTTAAAGATACACTTATCATACGACCCAACAATCCCCACTCCTACACATGTACCCAGGATAAATGCAACATTTGTTCTTGCAAGTACTTACACATATGTGCTCTGAGCAGCTTCACGCCTCATAGCCGCAAATCGAAAGCATCAGGGTCTCCAAACAAACTGTGGTGTACTCACAAATGGGAACATTATTCCATATTTTAGTGGACCAGTCTGTTCATTTGTGTAAAACATAGATGAATGTGAGGAACATAACTGTGCTATGGTTAACTTTATGTGCCGACTTGGCTGGGCCACAGTGCCCAGTTATGTGCTCATTTCTGTGAGGGTGTTGTTTGGATTATATTACCATGTCATTGGTGAACATTTAAATCCGTGCACCTCGAGAAAAGCAGATCGCTCTCCATAGTGTGAGTGGGCCTCATCTAGTAAGTTGGAGCCTTCGTAGGACAACCCAGAGCTCCTCTGAGCGAGAGGACCTTCTGCCAGCAGAAGGCCTGGGACTTGAAGTACAATATCATTCTTTGCTGGGGCTCCAGCTTGCTGGCACACCCCACAAATTTTGCACTTGCTCGCCTCTAAAATTATATGACCCAACTGTATAACCCTTTACACACATATCCCACTGATCCTGTTTCTCTGGAGAACACTGACTAATACATTTATGCTTAAACATAGCAGGTCTACACAAAAGCATGCATATAGCTGACCCTTCAACAATGTGGGTGTGAACTGTACAGGTCCACTTATATGCAGATATTTTCTGATAAATACAGCATGGCTCTGTAAATGTATTTCCCTGGCTTTACTGTAACAACATAGCCTGTAATATATACAACATATAAAATACATGTTAATCCACTATTTATGTTGTGGGTAAGCCTTCTTTCTGATCAACAGTAGGCTGTTAGTTAAGTTTTCAAGGGAGTAGAAAGGTACACGTAGATTTTTGACTATACACCTAACTCCTAGGTTGTCCAAGCGTCTCCTGTACTGTATAATTCTATTTATAGGCCCCTCTGGAAAAGCCAAATTTAATGCGTGGTGACACTTGCTAGTCAAGTGTTTTCTGAGGCTGGAATTGGGGGAGAATGGGACACAGGGTCCATTTGGAAGATGTTCTTTATTTCAATTGTAGAATTGATTACATTTGTATATAAAGTTGTCAAATTCACCAAGAGGTCCACTTAAAATGGGTGCATAATTTGTATGCAAATTATGACAATGTAAAGTTGATTTTATTTTATTATTTAAAAAAAATTTTTTTAACGTTTATTTATTTTTGCAGACAGAGAGACAGTGCATGAGCAGGGGAAAGGCAGAGAGAGAGGGAGACACGGAATCCGAAGCAGGCTCCAGGCTCTGAGCCGTCAGCACAGAGCCCGACGCAGGGCTTGAAACCACAGACCATGAGATCATGACCTGAGCCGAAATCGGCCGCTCAACTGACTGAGCCACCCAAGCGCCCCTAAAGTTGATTTTAAAAGTACAAAGTTTTAGGAAACCTGGCTCAGTAGGTTAAGTGTCCAACTCTTGGTCTCAGCTCAGGTGTTGATTTCAGCATTGTGAGTTCAAGCTCTGCGTAAGCTCTTAAAGAAAACAAAAACCAAAACCCAAAAAACAAAAACCAAAAAACAAAGGTTAAAAGAAAGGGGAAGTTTTGCATAGGCTTAGGGCTATTTCACCAGGAAATAAATGAAGGCATTTCTACGTGGTGAAGTATGGAGGACACGATTGGTTTGACCCTGTGGAGAAGGAAGATTCTGAGGTTTTCTCAGGGCTTGAACGCTAGTGATGAGGAAAACATCACGAGGTTGAGCCCAAAGAGGAGGTAGAAAAAGCATAAGTACATACGCATAAATACAATACAACAAAGTAGAGAGAGAGACTTTACAGCAGGCATTTTTTGATATGGAACTTCCAGAACACTGTAGAGACCACTTGTGGAGAATATGGGATGTCAAGAAAACAAAGAGTTAGTTCTCAAGGAACTGACATTAAATCCGGACACATTAGCCAATGGCTCTGTTTTATCATTTCCCCTCGGGGAACTTTTTAGAAAATACAGATTTCAGAGCCTTACACCCAATGACTCTCAATTTTAGGTGAGGCTTAGACATCTATTTTTTTTTCCCTAGTGTTCTGACGAGCAGACAGACTTGTGAAGCACTTACGCAATAATTCGGTAATTTGTAGGGCATCGGGAAAGTTTCTGATGACACGTGACATGTGGTGAGGAAGTGAGAATGTGGGCCCGCAGGTGCAGACTCTCTAGAGAGACTGACCTTCACCTTCCTGAGTTAAATTTCCATAAGGGAGACTTACAAAATGCAATGCAGAAAAACAAACTCTCCCTGCCCATACCATATTTTTGCCTGGCTTGTTAGGAACTGCAGAATTTGGATTAAACCAAACAGGATTTGAGAAATGTTAACTATATTAAAGAACCAATTCCAAGATTCTCATCATGAATTGATTGCATTAAGACACAAAGATTAGTCTGTCAAATACTCTTTCACTGAAAAAAAATTAGATTAAAAAACCCCCCACCATTCATAGTCTTTCATGCATTTGAGAAGCTTTGTGTAATTAAAATTTAGCACAAATAATTGTATGTCATTAAACATATTGATAAGCTAAATGCAACTCTGAGAACTTGTCACATTTGGGCTGAAAAATGATTAGATTGGCACACCTTTTGACCTCAATCTCCATGAAAAATGATTCAAGTAAGACAAATTAGAGTAAGCGGAATATAGGAACAATTTTCTTGTTCAAGAACAAAGCCGTGCTATAAACCCCAATTGCAAGAAGGCAGTTTTAAAATCTTGAATATAATTAACTTTATATCTTTGTAGAATGAAGGCTAAAATATCCTTAACAGCAGGAAATGGACTTTTAAGAATGCTAAACTATTTTAGCTATAATTGAGGGCTTTCCCTTTTTATACTTTTAGCTTGAAATCTCAGCCTCTGAAGTTGGAGAAACCCTTTAGACAAAGAAATTGGGTTTACAACTATTTTCAGGGAATCACTGAGGCCTGGAAACTGCTTGTTAAAGGCTTACATCAGAGTTAATTTTGAATTTTGCTGCAGATAACATGCTGCTCAGTATCTGTGAAGCATGCACCATTTTGAATCTGAAGTGCAGAAGAAATAGAAAATCCTACCCTTGGAATAGGTATTATTGGTTATCTTCCCTACTTTTCATATGTCTTCTTTTATGTGCTTTTCACAGGCAAACTTTAGCCTCTACTTTAATGCTTCTTGTGATGGGAAGCTCACTCCCCAACAATACCATTTCATTGCTAGAGAGCTTTCCTGAAATACAAGGCATTCTTATGCGTACCATTTCTTTAAATTCTACAGGTTGATTCTAGTTTTATGAAACGCTCACAGGAAACTTACATTGCTGCATTTTACCCCACTGATCTCTGAAAAAGCATAGTGTTCCCTATGAATTCTGTATTTCCTTGGTAGAAAATGTCCTGCTCCTATAGCCTCTTAGGAAATATTTCTTCTCACCTACAGAATAATGCTAAATGTTTTATCATGACAAACATCCTAATCATCTAATTTCTGCTTCATTTTTAAAGTTTCACCTCCTGTCACTGTCTGCTACCTCTCCTCTGTGCCAGCCATGCTAAAATACCTGTGGTTTGCCAAACACAAAGTGCTCTTTCTCGGTGACATATTTGGAGACAGTCTTTCTCCTGTGCCGGAAAAGCAAATGGCTCCCGGCAAATGGCTATCAGTTTTTAGGACTTGGTCTTGTGACTCTTGCCCAGGAAGTCCTCCCAGATCCCACCAGGGTGAGGTAGCTTCCCCTCACTCCTCCCCCGCACTGCCTACTGAAGGACGGCAGCTGCTTTCGTGTTGCTCTGGGTATTCCCGAGTTGCATGAAAAGGACAGTCAACAAACGTCCTGGGAATGCGTAGACTCATAGCTCTGACTCTAGATATTAGACCAGCCCTGACTCCGTAGGCCTCTCATGATAATTACAATGCACCAGGCTTAGGAGCATGAAAAGAAGTGAGAACATCAGGCTCACTTATGTCCGCAGGAAGTCACAGGTGCCAGAGCTGAGCTATTCAGGATAGTGGGCTTTCGGCCTCACCTGCTGTGACCCACAAGGTCACATGTATTCTTTGTAAGTTATTTCCCTCAGGCCGCCCTTCACTCGACTTTCTCTTTGTTCCCTCTTTGACCTCTGGCTTTCAGCCTCCGATGTGTTTCTGACCTCCTCTGTTTCTCGTCTCCTTGCGGATGCCAGATGCTGGAAGCCCTCTCTCCTGTTTTCACTCTGGCCTTGTCGGTTCTGTCCCTGGACCCTGTCCACACCGCAGCATGTTGTTGTCTTCTTGTCTCGTGTTGCTGTTGCTGCCTCACCATCAGTGCTGGGCATAAACTGGCAGCAGTGCCGTGAGTTGGAGCCACGGATGGAGACAGGGATGCCTGGGAACTGGTGACCAAGGGAAAAGAGTGGATCTGGAAGCAAGTCATCCTTCTGAAGGGTAAGGACGGTGCACTGGACAAAGCCAGGCAGGTCAAGGTCAGGAGAGACACAGACTGTGAGAACTGAAGCCTCCATCAGGAGAAAACCCAGGTGAGAGCATGTGACCAGGGACAGCACACAGCCTGGAGGCTACCAGGCAGTTGGTCAAAGTCCAAGCAGATAGCAACTCTTTTCTGGCCCCTGAGTGGGTTGTGCCCCCTGTTGTTCTGAGAGAGCAGCAATGGGGTCACAACCTGCCGTCGATCCATTTACACTTGAGCTGGGGACACTTGCAAGATAGCAGTTACCTCTCTTTGTGACAAAGCTGTGACTGTGGCAGTGTAGGTGCTCTGGGAACACTGAGCAGGGACCCTAGTCCTGCCCCCACCTGTCTGAATTCCAGGGGTCTTCTGTCCAATCCCCTGCCCCCTACCAGTTTTGGGCTTGCCCTCCCTCTCCTGTGAACTTCCCCCCGCATCGACCCCCCCCCCCACTTCTCTGGCTGCACGGCTGGACCAGGTAACAATACTGCTCTCTCTGCTGCTTAGCAATCCTTTTATTTACATCACGTTTGCTTTCTAATTCATCATCAGAGTGGCTGCTCCAGTCCTGTCCCTTCCAATCAAACTCAGATCCTTGATCCTCACCACATGACCTTGTCTCCCATTTTCCTGAGAAGATTGAGGTCACCTAGTGAGAACCCCTTCATCCTTCTAGCTCTTGCCACCTGCCAAAATGCCACCTTCTGCATCTAATTATTCTGTGCTTTCCCTCACCCCTTTTCTTTCCGTTTGACTTAGGAAAACAGGTAACCTTCCTCCATGATGCTGACACCCCAACCCCTCCTCCCTGCTTTGCCCCCCACCCCTTCCTTCTGCGGCACTCCTCTGCTTCCCTCCCTCTCCTTGGAAGCCTCAGTTTCTCCCTCTGCACCTGCTGCTTTTCTGGTACCAGAATGCATGCACATGTGCTGTACTCAATCTGAAAATATATTTTCCAGATCCTGAGTGTCCCCTTTCCCTTTAATTTACCACTTCCTGTCCTCACCAAACCTATGCACATGTTTATTTGGCAATGTGTTGGTAACTTAAGATAGGAGAATCTGACTTGTGTATCTCTGGTGCTCCGATTTCTTTCCATATAACACCTGTCTATCTGGGCTGCTGTAATTACTAAATAACCCTCTGAAAGTGATAGTAGAATGCCTGGTGAAGGAAAGCAACAACCCCCCCCCCAAATACATCTCTTTGGCATATTGATTATTCTGAGCTGGGTATTTTTAGAAAACAGTGGACAACTGAGTAGAAGTCACCCTTTTGTAAGAGGTATTTACATGTACATGGAGAGTCTCCATCTGTAGGAGAGTCTCCCTCCCTGTACCAGGAAGACGATGGCTGACTCTCCAGAAAAGCTTATGGATGGAGCAGGTAGGGAGTAGACATATAATCTTACACTGTTTACTGCCTTTGTTACCTGTGAACCCTTGTTACTGGCCACAGTTTTCCTGGTACCCTTCCACAACTGCCTCCTTTGTCCCCATGTTTTGTCTGTACCTAGAGATAGCATTCAATGTGGTGGCCTGGGTCATTTCACAGAGTTGCTCTTCTCCTGCATTTCTCCATGTACATTGAAGGTACACATGTTATGAAACATATGTTTGCTTTTATCCTATTAATCTATCTTTTATTATGGGTGGGGTGATGTCAGCCAAGAACCTAGAAGAGTAGAGGAAAAAATATTTTTCCTCCCCTACACCGGCAAAAAGTAACCACTCAAATGCTAATTATCCTTATTAAGCCATCTTCCTTACCCAGTAGCCCTTTCCTAGTATCCATAATTTCTAGTTAAATCAAGTTGCTAATATTGGCTTTGCACATTGATGAGCTGCCGGGTGTGAAGGTGGTCATGAGAATAACGAGCCAAATGGAAATTCAGAGTCAAGCCCTTACTCACTTATTACAACTATGCAGGCAAGAAACAAAAAAGAGGTACCCATTCCCTGGTATTCCAATTGCCCCCAAGAAATGGCACCTGGAGAGGTTCAGATGAAGGTAGAACAGATGGGGGTGGGGTGGGGGGGTAACCCACAGCCTCTGAGTGAAGGACTCATGCATGTTTGTGAACCCTGGGTCTGGGGAGAAACCACTGGGACAGAGCTAGAAGAGGGCAGATGCTGAGTCAGAGGGGAGAGAGAGTCCTTAGCCAACATCCCCTTGGGGGTGAGAGTGTCTGCTTTAGGGGTATAGATATGCATGTGAGCATCTCTAGCCCAGGCTGGGGGGCATCCCACCTTCCCAGTCCTTGACTGCTACTCCCTCCAGAAGACTGCAGTGAGGGTACAACTAAAGTTTCAGAATAAGCAAGAGTATTTGAAAAGTTGGGAATAATCAATAATTTAAGAAGAATTTTATAAGAAAGCCGCTTGTTTAGATACTAATTTAGTTAATATCCAACAGACATTTCCTGTTTCACCAGAATTTCTTCACATCTCTACTAGGCAAAAATCTTTGAATTAACCTTTGCCTCTCAGACTTGTAAATCGCTCAGACAATAAAAGTCATGTCTAGCATTGCACTGAAAAGGAAAAGCAGTACTTTCTTACCTGCTTCCAAGTTTGAGATAATTTTTCTGACACTGTGAAACTTGGTTATTCTGACCTACCTTACAGGGTTGTTGTAGTAAATAAGGGATTGTACGTTAAGCTCATACAAATTATACAGCGATCACTCACACGCCAGGTGCTGTTACGTCAGTAGATTGCCACAGATTCTCCTCCAAAACCTTTACAGCCTGGTTCTCTCTGAACTATTCAACTGAAATGTTCTGTTGGAAGGGACATCTTGATCGTTAAGTTAATTGGCCTATTTTCAGATATCACCATTACCATATTTCCCTCTAACATTTGGCCCAATTATCTCCCATCTCTTGAAAATTTCTCCTACTTTCTGTCCCTTCGCATGAAATCATGTTTCCTGACCCACTCTCCTCCCGTCAGCATTTGCATGTGAGCATCCCTGCAGTGATTCAACGTCCTCCATATCCTTCTCTCCATGCTTTTGTATCTCCAACAGACAACCATCTTCCTAGTCATCCACCCAGTATCAACTATGGGCATGTTTCCAAGCACATCTGTGAAATTTCCACCTGTATCCTTTATCAGCATTTTACAATAAGCCCATCTTATTTTACTGTAACAACTCCTGTTTTGGGATTATCGTTTGTCTAATTTCTGAGAGACAACCGATATTAACTATATTCTAAGCCACTCTTCACGATAACTTTTGACTCTTTCTCTCTTTTATTTTCTATATTTAATCAGTCACCCAAAGTCTTTGACTTTTGCCTGAAAACATTTGCTCTCCCACGTGAGAGCCCAAACTCTCACATTGTGGTAGACTGCAACTTGGATGGTCCCTAGATGAAATCTGCCTCCAGTATTTATGCATTTTCCAAGTAGCGAACCAACGGGGATGGGGGCAATCAGCCTTGGAATGCAGGCATTTCTTGTAGAGAATGTAAAAATAGTGATAAAATCAACTGAGAGTTTTTCTACTTTTTACTATTACCATGTACTTCAATTTGAAGCCATGTCAGTGACAGCACGCTTCTCCCCACGGAGATGACCCCCTCCCAATACATCCCCGCTAAGCTGCATGCTCCTGTGGTTACTTTGGGATGGAATATTAGCAAGTCTTGTTTCAAGACTTAGAAGTCTATAAAAAGTAAGCTTTATGACAACAAGGGATGAATTAACCTATATGATTAGAGGTGCCTAAAATACACACAAAACAACCTAAATAAATAGTCTTGAATCATTGAAGAAAAGACATTTTTATTATATTTGTGAATGAAAGCAAATATATGTTAATTAGTGAAATGAAAACATAAAAACTTCATGGGCTGAAACAACAGTCCTTAAGAGAAAATTCAATAGTTAAAAATGTAATGAGTTATGATGGTCATACTGAAATGGCAACGCCTTCTCAAAACAAGTCTCCATTATGATGTTGTCAGAGAAAGTGAAGACGTGGGCTTAGATTGAAGTAGAATGTTCAGGGCAAAGACATTGATAATTCCACTGTCTCATTGCGTTTGTCAGAACCTTTGCATAATTGTTTAAAGTTCTTAGTGTGACTTAAAGAGCGACTGTGACAAAATTGAATAGATATGCAGAAGGCAGTCAGAGCAATACAAATTTAAAACTATTTAACGTGAAGACTTCAGTGACTTATTCTCACTCTCAGATATATGGCTTTTTGGTTTTGTTTTTATGTTTATTTTGAGAGAGAGCGAGCGAGAGAGAGCACATGAGTGAAGGAGGGAGGGAGAGAGAGAGAGAAGGAGAGAGAGAGAGAGAGAGAGAGGATCCCAAGCAGGCTCCACACTCAGAGCAGAGCCCAATGAAGTCCTGGAAATCACAAACTGTGAGATCATGACCTGGGCTAACACCAGGAGTCAGATGTTTAAGTGACTGAACCACCCAGTCACCCCACAAATATATGAATTTTTAGAATTAGAGAATTGATTTTCATTGTAGGAGAGAATTTTCCTCAAGAAGAATACCATTACTTTGTCAGTGAGACCGTAGGTCTTGGCCTTGATTTTGGGTTCATTTTATTTATATAATTTATGACTTTAGAAGATAGGAAAATGATTTATGAAGAAAATAAATGGTACTAAGATTTCACTGTAAGATAATTTCTTATTTTTTCTTTGGTTTAAGTCCTGATTTATTATATAATTTTATATATTCATGCATTGATAGAATCTTTTTTAACATTTTATTTTTTATTTTTTATTTTTTTGAGAGATATAGAGACAGAGCGTGAGCAAGGGAAGGGCAGAGAGAGAGGGAGATACAGAATCTGAGGCAGGCTCCAGGCTCTGAGCCATTAGCACAGAGCCCGACGCGGGGCTCGAACTCACAGACCGTGAGATCATGCCCTGAGCTAAAGTTAGCTGCTTAACCGACTGAGCCACTCAGGTGCCCTGGATAGAATTTTTTAGGCTTAAAGGTAGTACTTTATAAATTTTAAAGTTAAGAGCAAACAAGAAGCATAGATATGCTTCCATGACTTGAAGTCTCTTATTCTTCCCCCAGAATGATGGAACACTTTTAGATTGAGAAATAAGCTATGAAAATCCCTTGCTTCTTAAAATACCTCAAACGAAAGAGAAGCAGCTGCAAGACTGCTGTGTTACAATCACTTTTAAAGAAACAGATGAGATAATACCCAAAGAATGTGTAATGTAATAAGGGATTGGTGTAGCCGTGTCCCTTGATATTTTCACAATGATTATACAGTAAATTTCTGCTATATATAGCCAGTAAAAGTAATAGGCGGTCATAGAAAAACAATCTGTGAGTATTTAATGATAAACATATTCTACCAAGGATTAAAAATCCTATTCTGAAAATAAAATACACTAACTTTAAAATGAACATCATGTGCTCTATGTGATTGGTTGAAATTATCAGAGTAGTATCAGAAGCAAAGTATATATATATTTTTGAGTTTTAACTTCTATTAGACACAAATGGACCAAATTGAAAAAGTAAAAAATATGAGAATTATACAATTAAATTATTTAAAATATCCAAGTCAAAGGGTGCAATTTGGGCATGCTTCAGGACACAATCCTTGAGCATACAAAAGACACAAAAGAAACTAAGTTATGGCATACATTACCTTGGAGATATACATATTGATAGATAGATGATAGAAAGATATATATATATATATATATATATATATATATATCATCTATATAGATCTATCAATCTATCCATCTATCTATCATCTATCTATCTATCTATCTATCTATCTATCTATCTATCTATCTATCTATCTACTATAGGGACCATGAATACATCTGGCAAGGGAATGAACACATAAATTAACAAATTAGTGAATGAAATAGAAAGCCATATAATTCTGGGTCACCAAAATGAAACTTTAACTCTGGTTAAATTAAAATCTTTGCCCCTGTGGGTCTGCAGCTGCACTGTTTGAAAATGAGTCATTGAAAATACACATTTAAAATTCAGCACTACTAATTTCTTTGACATTGGTCATTGCAATGTTTTTCTAGATATCTTTCCTCAGGCAAGGGAAATGAAAGCAAAATTAAACTCAAATTACATCAGAATAAAAAGCTTTTGTCAGTGAAGGAAATCATCATCAAAATGAAAAGACAATTTACGGTATGGGAGGAGATATTTGTAAATGATATTCCGATAAAGGGTTAATATGTAAAACATATAAAGGACATGTACAACTCAATACCAAAAAAAAAAAAAAAAAACAAAAACAAACAAAACAACCCCAAATAATCTAGTTAAAAAAAATGGGCAGAGGACCCGAATAAACATTTTTCCAAAGGAGACTTATAAATGACCAGAAGACCCATGAAAAGATGCTCAACATCACTAATCATCAGGGAGATGCAAATCAAGACCACAATATTACCTCACGGTCAGAATGGTTAGAATCAAAATGGCAAGAAATAACAAGTGTTGATGAGGATGTGAAGGAAACGGAAAATGCGTACACTGCTGGTGGGAATGCCAATTGGTGCAGCTACTGAAGCAGTATAGAAAAGAGTATCTTTTCCTCAAAAAATTAAAAATAGAATTACTATACGATCAATAGTTCCACTATTGGGTATTTACGAAAATGAAACAAAAACGCTAATTAAAAAAGACATGCATTCCTATGTTTATTGCAGCATTATTTACAATAGACACAATATGTAAGCAACCCAAGTGTCCATCCATACATGAATGGATAAAGAAAATGTAGTGTATATATTTTACTCAGTCATAAAAAAAGAACAAGATCCTGCCCTTTGCAACGACATGGATGAATCTTGACGGTATGATGCTAAGTGAAATAAGTCAAACAGAGACTGACAAATACCATATGATTTCACTCATATGTGGAATTTAAGAAATAAAACAAATGAACAAAAGAAAAAAGAGACAAACAGAAACATAAGCTCTTAAACATGGAAAACAAACTTGTGGTTCCACAGAGAAGGTGGGGAAGGGAATGGATTTAACAGATAAAGGGGATTATGAGTACATTTATCGTGAGGAGCACTGAGTAATGTATAGAATTGTTGAGTCATTATATCATACACTTGAAATAAACCTAACACTGCATGTTAATTATACTTCATTAAAAAAAAAATTCAGGACTACTAACATCAGTTTCATCTTATTGGTGCCTAGAAATCTTGCTTCATCTTGCTAGTTCTTTCAACCTCCTACTTCCCTAGACAACTATTTTATACTTTCTTTTTTTAAAAAATTTTTTTCTTTAGCGTTTTTATTTTATTTTTGAGAGACACAGGGACAGAGTGTGAGCAAGGGAAAGGCAGAGAGAGAGGGAGACACAGAATCTGAAGCAGGCTTCAGGCTCTGAGCTGTCAGCACAGAGCCCGATGCGGGGCTCGAACCCACAGACTGTGAGATCATGACCTGAGCTGAAGTCGGCTGCTTAACCGACTGAGCCACCCAGGCACCCCCCATTTTATACTTTCTTCCTAACCTCTAACATTTCTTCTCCTATAATCAGACAGCAGCATTGATGATTTATCTCATAAACCACTGCATTTGTACAAATAATATATCCTTTTGCTTCTGCCCACATAACTGGTTCAGTTAATTTTCTTAGTTTTATCAAATATCTGCTTATTTTCTCAACTAGCATTAATATTCCACTAGAATCTGATATTTCCAAGTGTTAATAAAAAAAGAAATCCTACTTCTACTTTTAGCTATAAGGGAGTAAGAGGATTTGAAATTAGCTTCCCATCACAAGCAAATAAGCACTACAAAAACCTGTAGAAAATACATATTTTCAGACATTAGAAAACAAGCAGCAGGAGACAATGATCACTGAGAAGGAGGAAAACAAGTTTATCCCTACATAAGCCAGACTTTGTTCCTAGAAGTAAGTTGCCGACTGTGATGGAGAAAGAGAGAACTTAAACAACAGATACAGAGAATGGAGTTCTGGGAAGAGTTTTGAGGGCATAGTACCGAGTAGGAGAGAGCTGCCCAGAGAAATAGTGCCAGAAACCTGCATAGGGGTCTCTTTGAGGTTTTAGATGAATGCTAATCTGAGAATGCATAGGCACCTGATGAAGACAGGGAAGGACAAGTTCTGTGGAAAGAGTTATCAAGAATCTGAAAGCTAGACAATTCCTCGATTTCACAGAGGACTGGGAATCATTTGAGTTCCCACCAGTCAAGGTTGAGAGATCTTATTTAATAAATGGGGCATTCAGTAGAGACTGCAGGAGGGTCATGACGTAGAAGTGGAATTAAATTAATCCAAGAGTAGTCTTTACTTGAGCTTCCCTAAAATAAAATTTTCAGTAAGGTGTGAAAGGGGGCACGTGGGTGGCTCAGTCAGTTAAGCGTCTGATTTCAGCTCAGGTCATGGTCTCATGGTTTGTGGGTTTGAGCCCTGCTGTCAGCACAGAGCCTGGAGTCTGCTTCAGAGTCTGTGCCTCTCTGTCTTTAACGTTCCCCCACTTGTGCTCTCTCCCTCTTTCAAAAATAAATAAACATTTAAAAACAAACAAAAAGTTTTTAAAAAATTAAAAAATAAAAATGGTGTGAAAATATGGCCCATAACCAGAAAAATTAATACAAGCAGACACAAGCTATTATCAGAGGTAATAGTATCCTAAAAAGAAAATGAACTCAGCTATTGTAAGCATGCTCTATAGTCTCAAATATGTAAACCAAACATAATCATTATGAAGAGAGAGATGGAAAATAGAAACAACCAAGTGCAACTTCTGAGGATGAAAAATACAATATCTGAAATGAAATATCTTTGGATAAAATTAATAACAGATTTGACACTGCACTAGAAAATCAACTAATTTGAATGCATAAGAATAGAAATAATCCAAAATGAAAACTGGAAAACAATGTGATTGGGATGAAAAAACCCACAGAAGCTTGATGAGTTATAAGAAATGATCAAGCAACCTAACATTTGTGTAATTGAAGTCCCAGAATGAGTGGGGGAGAGGGGAAAAAAGTTATTCTGAGAAATAATGGCTGATAATCATCTAGATCTACAAAGCTCAATGAACCCAAGTAGGATAAACTCAAAAGACTACCACATCAAAGCACATCACCATCAAACTACTGCAATCTAAAGATAAAGAAAACAATCTTAAAAGCAGCTGGAGAAAAAAAGCATATGGAGAAGAGTAAAAAAAAAAAAAAGATAAAAATTACTACAGGGGAACCTGCATGACTCAGTTGGGTAAGCACCCAACTCTTGATTTTTGAATCAGGTCCTAATTCTAGGATTGTGGTATCAAGCCCCACGATGGGCTATTTGTGCAGCCTCCTTGAGATTCTTTCTTTCTCTGCCCCTTTCTCCCACTCATGCTCTCTCACTCACTCTCTGGGGAAGAAGAAGAAGAAGAAGGAGAAAAGGGAGAAAAAGTGGAAGAAGAGGAAGAAGAGAGAAAAGGAGAAGGAGAATAGAAGAAGAAAGAATAAGGAAGAAGGAGAAGGAGAAGGAGAAGGAGAATGAGAAGAAGAAGAAGAAGAAGAAGAAGAAGAAGAAGAAGAAGAAGAAGAAGAAGAAGAAGAGGAAGAAGAAGAAGAGAAAGTAGAAGAAAAAGAAGAAGAAAAAGAAGAGGAGAAGGAGGAAGAAGAAGAAGAAGAATTACTACAGATTCCTTTTCAGAAATTATGTAAACCATTGGACAATTGGACAATGGAATGACACATTTTGAAGTGCTGAGAAAAAAAAATCTAGCTCTGAGAGTACTCATTAGCTTAGCAGTTTAGTAGGAGGTGGTGGTGCCATAAAATGACAGCATAAAATGCTTAACAGTAATTTTCGTGGCTCTGATTCTCCATCTCTTTTCAAAGTCTAAAACCAGGTTGAGGTGGGGGATAGCTGGAGTTCAAGTAATCCTGAGACGTGGGTTCTTCAGCTCAAAAATGCCTATCTATGTACTGTCATGAATGTTCTTTCCTTTCTTTTCCATGATTTGTTTTATATAAGTCAGCTTTTGCTCATCCCGTTGTAGGTTTATTTTACTGACAAAGATGCATTATCTCTTTGAAAATATTTTGTATGTAAATGTTTTGATGATAAAATACATAAAAGTAAAGTTAATAACATAAAAACAGAATATGAAATTCGATCTTCTCTATTGGTTCACACCACTAAGAACGATGGCTGGCATATTATAGGTACAATAACATATGTTTTGGATGAATGAATAAAACAAACTACTACAGTTCTACCACCCAGAATGGCATTAATATTTCATTAGTTTTGTTACTGTCATTTCCTGAAGAAAATTAAAATGTTACAAAAAAACCTTAAATTCCCTTTATCAACCACTGTTAGTTTCAAATTCACTTATGTCTGTTCCTAGGGGCAGTTGTACTGTAAACTTGATGTGTTTTCTTCTGGTCATCATTACTCTTTTGTGAATAAATAGATATAGAGATAAATATAGATGTGTACATAATACTATACATAGATACACTGGCACATGCAAACACAGATTCTGTTTATCTGTCTATCAATCTATCTATTGATCAATCAATCTATCGTTTATCTAATATTAATGTCTATCTGAAAAATCTCCATAAATACTAGTAAAGGCACCACATAGTTCTAGGAGACTCCATTCACCTCATATCCAGATAAACAGGATCACTATTACACTAGACATGTTATTTTGCATCTGCTTCTTTTCTGCAACATTACGTTTTTGATATAGCCCATGCCTTTTAATTGGTATTTAGTATTTCATTATATGAACAGACCATATTTAATTTATCTGTTCCCAAATGCTGAATTTCTAAGTTGTTCCTAGTTATTTAATATCTCAAAAAATGCTGCGAAATATGGTTATGTGTGCGTCTTGCACAAGGTTCTGTATAAAAATTTCTCTAAGGATGTGTTACCAGAAATGAAAATGCTAAGTCATAAGATTATTCCTTTTTAATTTTATTAGACTTTGCCAAATTGCTTCCCCAATTTCCACGTAACCTTGGCCAGTTTTACTTAGATTTTCTGAAATTCGGATAATAATCAATAGCTCATAATGCCCCAAGTACTAGCTTGAGAAAATACACATAAAGCACTTAGCACAGTGATTGTCATATAGGAAATGCTCAATAATATTACTACTACTAATAATAATAATAATTCCCTTTTCCTACATCCTTCATCCCAAACTGCATATGTAAATAAACACTGCTTTGGTCTAATGAGATGTCCAGTTAATCTTTCTCATTAAATGTTACGTTAAAGTCCCACCCAGGTATCTGGAGGGCCTGCTAGTATGCTTAATCTACAACTAAGTATATTTTTCTGTACATGGGGAAACTTGGATTAATTCCTGAGTTTATACTAGGGAATCTGAAGAATCAATCAAAATAGAGGTTGCAGTTATCAGTGACATTCTGTCTTAATACGCCCTTTTAAACTTAATATCTCAAGCCATTGTTTCTACATTACAGTCTCCTCCATCCATACATGCGGCTGGAGTAGGGCAGGTGCAGTGTCTACAGCCAGTTTGCAGGGAAGCTTTCAGGAAAAGTAGACCTATTTTATACTGACACGTTTGTCCTTCCCTCAGATTTTGCTGAAATGTCCCTTTCTTGACAATCAGAGGCATATTTTTAGACTTCCCATTGGTTTTCCTGTCTAGTGGCCTTTTTCACTAGAAATTCAAGGATTTTCAGTAACAATGCTAAGCTTTGCATTGACAATTCGAACGTGCAAACACATGTGGACAGCAGAGGCCACAGTTGTTTTAGATTAACATCAGAAAACTGCCGGGCACATAATATTTTTTGTTTATTTTGCCATTGTTTTTAGATTTATAGCATAATAGCTATAAAAGCTGGTTTGGTTTGAAAATGCAGTATTCACTTATATTAAGAGCCTTAAAATCTTGTCTTTCCAATACTTTCTGCATATTTGCATAATTTTCTTAACATTCTTTTTCCAAAGAAATCACTTTCATAGACAGAACTTTTCATCCTTAGGCAGCTAGGATCTGAATGATGGTATTCTTTTAATCACTGTCAAGCCAAACAGGAATTTTCATTAGGAACTTTTAAACTTTCTAATCAAAGTTCCTGGAAACATTTTTTGAATAAATGAGTTTCATATTTTATAGTGTGGTAAAAATTATTTCTCCTCTGCTTTGAAGAAATGGATGAAGTTTCTGGATTATCCATTTTGCATTAAAACTCTAGTTGCTGGAAAATGATTGTTGTTACTTGTTATTTGCCAGCGATCGGTTGGAATAGATTTGTTTACCTAGGTGCCTGCATCGCTTACTGAAATACATCACGAGGGCTCATACAGCAATGCTAGTTTAATTCAGTACTTGATGCAACAAATTACATACTTAGTTCATAACTTTTTGATTTAAAAATATTCGTAAGAAATCAATGTACTAGGTAAACACAGAGGGCCACACTGTTTATTATACGTTAAAAGAAGATAATAAAAAGACAAAAAGGTTAATGATGAGTTTCTTTTACTAGTAGTAGATGGTTGAACCGTCTTGATATGTGGCAAAATGTTTATTCATTTTTTTCCATGGTTCAGCATGTCCACATTATATCTTTATCAAGACACTTTCTGGTGTTTAGCTTCAGAACAATTTAAAAAATTTAAAATTTCATTTTAACTAAATTCATAGGGGAAACTGATGAATAAATTAAGATAGATGCATTAATTTACAGTAAGTGATGATTTTCATTAACTAGAATATTTGAGTCTCTTGTTTAGGTAAACTCTTCTATTATTGTCAAATTAATAATTAGAAGGTGTGTTTAGTAAATGTTGAATGGATGCAGAGGCACGCAAATAACAGTGAGTAGTTTCTTTTTAGAATGTGTTGGTGCCAGCGACTTCTTTCACACAGCAGAGAACTCCCCGCCCCAGATGCCTGTGCCAGCATCTGCCAAGTGTGATCTCATGTTCTGGAAGATGCTATGTAAACAATGCTTGCTCTTAATTCTGTAGGCTTCCCATTTCTCATTTACAGGCTGATCATTTCCCCTTTTCATATCTTTTTAAAAAATTTTTTTCATCGCCTTTGGAGGGCGATACAAGTGATGAAGTTTCAGACAACTGCTACTGCAGATATACCTTAGTTCTGTTTACTGGCTATGATATCCAGATTACGTTGGGGGATTCAAAGAGCTGTGTTTTGTGTGTGTGTGTGTTTTGTGTACATGTGTGTGTGTGTGTTTCTTCTACTTAATGTTCTTTTATTATGCTCCCCCACATGATTAATCATATCTGTTCACTGCTGGTGTGTTCAAAGAGCCATTTCAATCTCAAGTTCTTTGGAGCTAACTTGTCTCACTTATTAATCTCTGATATTTTTGAAGTAGTTAAACTATTTTCATTTATTTAACACATAGAATCAGAAAGCTGGAAGAAACATTAAAATATCATTGTTCTTTCTCTCATTCCAAATATATTAACATAAACCAGTTCAACTAGATAAGACTGTATTTTACTTTGAAGTAGTTTTTTAAGTTTATTAATTTATTTTTGAGAGAGAGAGAGAGCGAGAGTGTGAGTCGGAGAGGGGCAGAGAGAGAGGGAGAGAGAGAGAGAATCCCAAGCAGTCTCTGCACTGTCAGTGTAGGGCCCGATGCAGGACCCATCTCCCAAATTGTGAGTTCATGACCTGCTCTCAAGAGGTTCATGCTTACCATGACCTACTCTCAAGTATTTTCAAGGAAGGTAACCGTTATTCTCAAAACTTACCTCACTTTTTTACTAGTTCTAGAATGGAGGACAGAAAGCAATAGAACTATGAAGACAGAACAATACAAGTAGTAGTATTCTTGGGAGAAACTCAGTTTCCAGTTAGTTTGGAGTTCTTGATTTGAGAAATCACAGGAATTCACTCTTGCTATTCATCATCTTTTGCTTATCTGTTTTTAGTCAAGCAGTCCTAGGGATCAGACACAACACATTTAGGGATTGATTACAAACCCACCTACCGAAATGTTGGTATTTTCTAAATATCCCTCAGAAGACACTCTTAATTCCAGCCCAAGATCTTAGGACATGCATTCATGTAATTGAGAAACACTCAAAAGAAGGATATAACTCATCTTTATAAAGCTAACTCTATGTAGCCATGAAGTCCAAGTCAGCATGGGAGACAATATCAAACTCATGCCTGTAGACCATGCCACATTTTTATAGGATGAAACTAGGGGAAGTATTTAAATGATGTTGAGGATCAAGTCAGAAAACATAGCAAGGCGAGGTGCCTATCTTTAGGAAGCAGGCATAAAAGCCAGGATAGATAGAAAATTTTCCTTTTAGAGGATTCCAAATATAGAACAAAGTATTTCCATTGAATTTCATGATGACACATTATAATGAGCAAGGGAAATTTATTTTAAACATTGAATTTTTGAATAAAGAGCCATAAAAGTGGAGAAAAAGATAATTGAACTGATTTCCTGTTGACCTAATTACTTGGATTGGTGACCATTATCAGATTTAAAAGTTATAAGAATTCCTAATTACACCATGAAAGGATTTCCAAAATGTTATTGTTTGTAAAATTTTTTGCTTTTAAGAATGCTGGATTCTTAATTTTATATATTTGTATTTAATGAATATTCACTGGCTCATTCATTCATTCAATCATTCAGTGTAGATTCTGAATGCTTTTCTAGGTACTAATGGCAGTACAAAGACGTCTAAGAAGGAATCCATGTACTTAAAGCATTATGACTCAGTAAATAATATAAATTACCAAATAAAGATAGTTTCAATCCCAATGAAATTCATGCTAGAAGAGATGCATTAGTAACTTGCAGCTTAGAAGAAAGGGCAATTAATTCTTGTTGGCAAGGAAGGGTGCAGAGAGGAGGTGATGTTTTAACTGGGTCTTGAAATATAAGTAGCATTTCAATAGCAGGGAAACGTGCAAAGGGCATCATTGTTCATTGAACAGCAACAAGGACACAGAGGAAAGTTGTTGACACGCTCAGGCTACTAGAGGTTGTGATACTGGTGATGTTCAGTATGGGACGAAGTGCCGTGATATGGGAGAGAGCTAACTAGGAAATACACCAATCTTTTATAAACACAGAAGCTGTAGTCATTTCTCTGCATTTACCAAACCGAGTTTAATCCTGAATCTATCAAAATGACTGAGAACAAAGCATTTCACAAACACATTTGATCTGAAGGGAATCTTAGAAAATATTTAGTTTAATATTTCTCTCCTCATTCCACCTTCCAAAAAACAGAATCACAGGTGAAGTGATTTTAATCAAGACCATACAACCAGATTGTTAGGTGTGAATTCTCTCAGGTCACAATAATTGTTCTGTAGCTCTTTTAGCTACTGCAGGTAGAGGAAAGACTGCTGGACAGTGGGACAGGGCAGACATACAAGGTAGAGATGTTCCCCATTGTTGATGATACAGAAGGCAGTAATTGTCTCACTTTAGAGATAAGTGATGACTTAAATTTGATGCTAGTGACTCCTCAATGTAGCAGATAGTCTAGACGGTGCATTTTCTGAGCATTTCTTGAATTAAACGATTTATAGCAAACACATATCAGTACTGTAGAGGCCCAGGGCAGGCTGCCCCAAAATATGAAATGATGGCATATTGATGATTTTGAATTAAAGTTAATTAAGAAACAACCAGTGTAAGAAGAACAACCACCCCCCCTTTCATCCCCTGAAAGCAGGAAATAAATCTCCCATGTGAAAAGTACCATCTCTGTATCAACAGACAAAGAGACTTCCTTATCACCAGAGATAGGAAACTCAGAGCCAAGAGGCTATGTAAGCAAACTTTGTCACTTTTACTAATTTACTACCCCAGCCCAAATTTTATTTAGCATTCCTTACTAACTGAAGCTCCCAAACATAAGTTTTCTTTGCCCTGTCAGTTTCTCAGAGATTTACATCTCTGTGTCTAAAAAGTATAAAAACCTCCTTTCTTGGTCATTTCTTTCATTCTCAATTTCATTATTGAGCCTCCATATGCATGTGATTAAACTTCGTGAGCTGTTTCCCTCCTGTTAATCTGTCTCATGTCAATTTAATTCTTAGATCAGGTAGAAGAATCTTGAAGGGTGGAGAAACATTTTTTCTTTCCAGCAAAACAAAGTAGTCGCATTTGTGTCCTGTGATCCATTTCCCTACAACTGCTACTTCAGACATTCACATCCGCTTCCAGTGGATCCAGTAACATCTCTTTCGTAGGTATTTGTGAATGGGAAGATTAAGATGAAAGATCATGCTGGGTAAAGGCTGGAATCTTGACAAGCTAAAGCCAAGTGTGAGGAGAGATAGGAAAATGCTAATGTGAGCCAATAGAGGGAGAAAAAAGAGAAGAGAGAGGTCAGGCAGAGGCAAGAGGAATGGAGGGGGAACCTCAGTGGTACCCATTCCCAGCGAAGTTTCCCCTTTTGCCCAGTGATGTCTAATATCACGTTTTCATGTGACATCAATGAGCTCTGACGTCTTGGAGCTGGCTGCGTGGGCCACCGCTATGTGCAGGCAACGCAGGCTCCATCCAGAAAATCATTTTACTTTCTGACTCTTTCAACTCCAAAGTGTGAATAACCCATCCATTTCCCTTCGAGTTGGGTTTTCTGTACTTTACTTCAAAACAAAACAAAAAACAAAACAGGGCAATACCTCCCTTTCCCCGCAATGAAAAAACCCTGTCTTATACATTTTGTAATTTGGGGAAAAGTGCTTTCTTTCATCTTCCCACTTAGACTTGCTGAGTCAGGAATGCTTCGTTAAATTACTATAAGACAATGGAATCTGTCAGAGAAGTTCCTGAGTCTTCATGCAAGAGACCAGTGTGAATTAAAAAGAAAGGACTGAATCGCCTCTGGAATCAATCGTTGCATCAACAACTTGCCTCCCTCCATCTGTCGCAAAAATCACCTTTCAAGTTGAATGTACAACTTGAAAATCTACAGAACAGATGAGTTATCCTTAATGGTTTTCTTTTCCTTCTTAATCACTCTATTATTGAAGGAGGGCAGTGGATCTTGACAGAGATGCTGAAATGAGCACTTTAAATAAGAAAAAATATCAGTGTAGACACCATGCTGGGGCAGTAGGCACATGACTTCCTTACTGACCCAGGCTTCTGTCAGGACAAAGAACCATCATAGATCTTTCTAACTGAGAAGAAATGTATGTATGTAACTAGTTTGAGACTAAAACGATATAAGGAATATATTTCAATTAAAATACTTTCCTTTTTATAAGCATGAATTTATAAATATTATATCTACATTTTAAGTTATTTATATATAATTATAAATTATAAACACGAATTTATAAGACATATCACAACCATCCAAACACTATTTTGCCTAGGGAGTACCATATGTCCTGTTTAGTAAAAATTGATTTGCTTACTGCTTTTTGAAAAGAGTATGTTCATTTTTGCAAAGTTTCTAGCAAATATGTGAACAAATGAACACATAGGAAAAGGGTTGAATTGCCAGGATGTTCAGTAACTGAAATCTTACTGTAGACTTGCAGTAGATTCGAAAAGACCAAGAAACAGTTTAATCCAGATTTTAGGTTCTCAGAAAGAGATGCCTTTTTGGAGAGATTAGTCCTGGGGCAGGGAGGGCGCCAAGAATGCTGTATAACCAAGTCACCAACACTGCCCTGCTTAATTTAGGGAAAATCATGGTTTAATGCTCATATTTCTGTCCCTTTCTTTTCCGAAAGAACAGAATCACCTAAAAGCCTCATTATCTTCATGAAGTCACAGTCATTACCTGCAGATCAAGGACTACCTGCAGGCAATTTGAACGAGACAAAAAAAAAAAGTGAGGCATAGAACTCAGTCGGTCTGCTCACCAGTGCTGTTCGTGATGCCAAGTGTATGCTTAATTCTGAGAACTTGCTCAAAATTGACCTCTCCTGTTTTAGCTACAAGTCCTGAGATAGAGTCCTTTATCTACTGGATCCAATGGCATACGTGCAATTCTTCCTTTTCTTCAAATTCTGTACTTTACTTCATTCGAATGCTAGCCCTTCCTGCCTAGCTGTCTCTCTGGCACTCTGTACTGCAGTGGAGGTACTAGCAAAGTGGAATTAGGTTTCAGATTTTTATTTTCACACATAATAGCATTCCCTAGACTGTTACTTAGCTTTTTGGGCCTCATTCTCTTCATCTGTAAAATGAGAGCTATAACATTAGTTCCTTTAAGATTAGATAAAATGCATAAACAGTGCCTAAATATTCTATATATATGGCCAAGTTTCCAGAAAATAGCATCAAATGCTCACTTTTATGAGAAAGTCTCTTTGGGTCTCAAAGTGTTTATGATCATCATCCTCCTCCTCCTCACCATCATCATTATTATTACACCACAACTAAGACACATGATCATATTTTCACATTGGCTAAGGAGCAACTACGGCACTATTGAAAATATATGTGCAAAGTGTATCTCCTGCTTTAGGGCTGGATTTAAATAATTACTTTAGGTTTTATGGAATATCCAAGACTCATCTTGTAGAATAAGCTTGCTAATATGAAACTTTAAAAATACTGGCTCAGCATTTGAACTCATACTTTTTTCTTCTAAAATTATAGTTTTATACACAATGGAAATGAAAAATGATATTAAGGGGAAAATTGCAGCCCTGTGGTCTCTGTTTTTTCATAAAAGGAACATCTGCTTTTTACACCCCTAGAATCATATTGCTGACTATTGAAAAGCTGTCTTTTATTTGAGGAAATAAAAAATTAAGATTTTTAAGTCTGTTACTATAAAGGGAATGTTTATTTCCTTTTTCATGTTTATTCAATCATGAAATGCTAAGACAATTTGAGTTACTTTAAAGTCATTTAGTCCTCCTAGGGCTTTGGCTGATGTAAAATATAGGTTGTTTTTGTATGTGTGGCAGCAACTCTTGCAGGACCCATCATGGGTCCAGCACTGTGATTATTGGTAAAGTGATTTAAGAGCAGAGATGTGCAGCTTAGATAGGTTCTCAGAATTTGTTGATCAAAGAGAGGTCTGTGACGTATAGAAAAGAAATTGTCATTCAGTTCATCCACTCCCTTCCTTCATTTTGAGAATTAGGGTCCTAATATATATGCCACAGTGTTCCAGAAGGAACATGGTGTCCCAGTTAAGGGAGAGTGGAAGACAATGGTCTGGGCTCCTTTCTGCCACTGGTCACTCTGCATCTTTGGATCTTGAGATTGTAAGTAACTGTATTTATATTTGAGTTGCCAAGAGAAAGTTTTCTTTTGTCTAATTGCATTGCCAGAACCTTGAGAGTGCATTTAGATTTTAGCCCAAGCGCAAATTACTGTTATGGTTTCAACTGTGTCCTACCCACCAAACTTATATTGAAGTCCTAACCCCCAGTCCCTCAGAATGAACTTTATTTGCAGCTAGGGTCCTTACAGAGATAATCAAGCTAAGATGGGGTCATTAGCATGGGCCCTTACCTGCTTTGACCAGTGTCTGTACAAAAAGGAGAAATCTTGAGACAGACACACATACAGGGAGAATGCCATGTGAACATGAAGATAGCCATGTATAAGCCAAGGAGAGAGACCTGGAATAGAACTTCCCTCACAGATGAACTAATCCTGCCAACTTCTTGATTTTGGACTTCTAGCTTCCAGAATTTTGAGATCATAAATTTCTGTTGTTTAAACTACTCAGATTATGGTATTTTGTTATGATAGTCCTAGTAAACAAACACAACTACTTATTAGCTCTGTGACTTGGACAAATTATTTAATTTTTAAACATTCTCCCCATTGTAAAACGGGAATGATAAAAACAGAGTGTTTACAAGAATGACTTCTGAAGTGGTCCAGCTACACCACTTGACAGATATGTAACCTTGAGCAAGTTGCTTAACCTGTCTCTGCCTTAGTGTTTTTGTCTGTATCCATCTCATATGTTTGATGTAGGATTGAATTGGTTAATGTGTACAAAGCATATAGAACCATATCTGGTACTTGCTAAGTGCTCGGTAAATGTCAACTAATATTAGTCACTTGGAGGATAAGTTAGTGTATGTAAAACATATAGCATAGTTCCTGGTTCATAATAAATGCCTACTAAGTGTCATTATTATTATATTAGTTTCTTCCTACTAATCATCATAAGTGGTCCTAATAACATTAAGAGGAGTTGAAAGTTATCAAAAGATAAATCTTTGAATGATTAAAATTATAAAAGACAGTAACAATAAAATTCCACAGTAAGGTTTTTATTAATATCTAATTATTTGCCATATTACCTATAAGATCTTGAAAAGCTGTCTTTATTTCCTTATATTCAACAATAAACATTTATACCAATTTTTAAAGATCTTATTAATGTCCTTACTTTTGTTTTTATGTGTTTCTTTAAATGAGTGCCCCATGGTTTTTACATTTTACTTCAGCAGAGTCTGAAAGAAAACCTTCTACACTATGCTGTGTAGGAGGATGCCCGTTTCCTTTATGTTTGATCTTCTCATTTCCCCTTTTTTTCACTTCCCTAAAATAGTGTTGAAATTGGGAATATCTCTCTTCCATCTGTAGTTGATACAAAGACTATATTAGTTATTAAAATGATGGTATCTTAAATTAAGACAAAATAATTCATAGTAAATGATTTCAACTATTGAAAAGAAATGACTTTCTAACTGATTCAAAAGGAAACAGAAGACAGTTCTTGGTGATTAGAAGTATTTTCTCCTTAATTATTTTTTTTATGTTTTATTTTATATTTGAGAGAGAGAGAGACAGAGAGACAGAGAGAGAGAGACCGAGAGTGAGAGAAGAGAGACAGAATCTGAAGCAGGCTCCAGGCTTTGAGCTGTTAGCACAGAGCTGGATGCGGGGCTCAAACTCTTGAGCAGTGAGATCATGACCTGAGTTGAAGTCAGACACCTAACTGAGTCACCCAGGCGCCCCTCTCTTTAACTCTTAATCCATGTCTCAGTTAAGGCATCAAAACTTTTTATTCAGAAAGAGGTTTCTTATTATTCAGTCCTTTATAACAAAAATTTACACCAAATGGATTGGGAAATAGTCTACGAGCTTTCAGGTGGGTCACAAGTGTAGCTGTTGGACACAAGGGAGACCAGCAAACCCTCAGAAATTGTACAGTGAGTACATTATTTTTGCTGCACTGTGGTGAGAAGTTGTTTCCACTGTGGAGACGAGTGGGGTTTCATTGTTGATTGTTTTTGTTTTTTTAAACAAGGTATGTCAAGGCCCAGCTGGAATGCAGATGCCTTACTCAAGGGGATATCTGAAGGGTTTACAGAGGGGTGGACAGGAATGAGGACACCAGCCAGAAGCATGAGCATGAAAATATGTTATTATCACTTTTAAGTATAAAATGGCAAGTAGAGGGAGCAGTTAGCTGAACCCACAGGATATGTAGCTCTGAAGGGAGATGTGTCTATAGACGGGAGGAAAAGACCAAACAATATACAGGCAGAAGCAGAGAAGGGAATAAATTCCATGACCTACTTCTGTTCCTACCTTCTGGCCCCAGTAGAGCTTCCCAGAGGGCGGTCTTGAAGCCAGAGAGCAGGGGAGCTTGGTGACAATGGTCCTTGCAACTCAGCCTCCTGAGGCACAGAACATGGCACAGAGAGACTGATGATGAATCTGGAAGGGCATACTAAGAATAAGCTGTATGCAAAAACTCTGTTACTTTAAGTTAAAACGGCACCTTAAATATGAGACCCGGTTACATGTTTATTAGTAGAGCAGTGACCATTTCTCAAATATTCAAATATGGTTTTGAATTTATTCTTCTACACCCAGGAACATTTCGATCCATGAAAGTCATCTTTCATATCTTCTCTTCAAATGTTTTCTGCCTACTCTTGGGGTATTAAAATGGTCACACCTCAGTATTTACTGATTGTGCAGTTGAATATTCATCCTTAGCTGATCATTTCGGTGTACTTACAGTTACTGATATTGGATATAATTATCATCTTTAATTGGAGGTTAGGAGAAACAGAAGATAAAAATGATGTTTTGCTGAAAAGTGAGACTGACATGCTGTTGAGTGACAGACCGGGTGTCTATCTTGGAGTAATGATTTCTGTTCCCTTGGTCGTAACACCAAATTAATCACTCTAGTCTTAGCGGCTTGATTTCAACTGCCAGGATCACCTAAAAGCTAAGTCAACAGTGAGGCGAATAGATAGAGTGTGACTCCAGAGTCCTATTGCCAGCGTTTGAACTGCAGCTCAGCAATTACTAGGGCACAATCTAGGACAACTACCTTAAAATTTTAAAGTTTCTTTTTCTGATATATAAAATGTATTCTAAAATATTACCCATGCTGTAAGATGGTTGAAATGATTAAACAAAAAATATATATGGAAATATGTAGTATAATGTTTGGTGCCTGAAATAATTATCTTAATTCCGAGAACTAACTGAAGTTATTATTTATACAAACTGTGACCAATGCAATTAATTGGAGTTAATACTGGGCCTGCTCTATTGAGAAGAATACTCTCCCTAATGTGAGATTATATATTCAGCAGAAATATGCCCTGCAGGATGCAGTAGGGTAGGAGGAAAAAAAGTGAAAAATCAGGAATTCACAGAAAGGAAACAAAGATAAAAGAAAATCTTGAAAATTAAAGAACTATAGCAACTTTCCAGTTCTTCAGAAGTTGATTCAATTGGTCACTCAATAAATGTACAGAAGTGATTCTTTAAAATTTATTTATTTATTTTGAGAGAGAGAGAGAGTAAATAGGAGAAGGGCAGAGAGAGAAAGAGAGAGAGAGAGAATCCCAAGCAGACTCCACGCTGTCAGCACAGAGTGTGATGCAGGGCTCAAACTCATGAATCATGAGATCATGACCTGAGCCAAGACTAAGAGTCAGATGCTTAATTGACTGAACCACCTAGGCACCCCAAAATATTTCATCGTAATATAAAAAAATAATTTAAGGTTTGGAACACCAAACCTGGGTGGCTCAATTGGTTAAGCATCTGACTCTTGATTTTGGCTCAGGTCATGTGATCTAGCCTCGTGTCTGGCTCTGTGCTGGGCTTAGAGCCTGCTTTGGATTCTTTTTCTCTCCCTTTTTCCCTCTCTTGCTTATGCTCTCTTTCTGTCACTCAAAAAATATAGTGATTTAAGGTTTAACATTATACAAGTTGGAATTCTTGTCAAAACAGACCATGATATGAGCTGGAGAATGAGAATTGTCATGAAAATACTTCTGCCTCCAGACACAGAAAACTCGGATCCTAGTACTAGTCCTACAATTACGTGCGACTTTGAGTAACTTCTCTGTGATGCAGTTTCCTTTTGTGTACAGAGAGAATTAGACAAAAGCAACAGTTTTGAAAATAACATCCAGAAAATTTGGGTTTATAATCAAACAAGTTTGGAAGATAGTGCTTTCTCTGTCTCCCTCTTAGAAATTCCCACTGCACATGCGTTCATTAACAATTGAGACATGTACTGTAGCAAGAAAAAATAAAGGAAAATAATAAGAAAGAAAATATAGTTCAACTTTTTAACCTTATTATTTTAAACTTATTTATCCATGAGATATTTTTATTTCGTAGAACATGCATTAATATGCAATAAAACTACTAGTCAAGGAAGGTTTTTTTTTTTAAGTTTATTTATTTTGAGAGAGAGAGTTCGAGCCAGGGGGGAGCAGAGAGAGAAGGAGTTAGCAAGAGAGTCCCAAGCAGGCTCTGGGTTGACAGCATGGAGCCCTATGAGGAGCTCAAACTCACGGACCTGTGAGATCATGATCTGAGCCAAAATCAGCTCAGCACCTGGGTGGCTCAGTTGGTCAAGCGTCCTACTCTTGATTTTGGCTTAGGTCATGATCTCATGGTTCATAAGTTTGAGCCTCACATTCAGCTCTGTACTGCAGCACAGAGCCTGCTTGGGATTCTCTATCTCTCTCTCTGCCCCTCCCCCCCTCTATCTCCCAAAAGCAAATAAATAAACATTAAAAAAAAAAAAAAAACAAGACTCGGACACTTAACCAACTGAGCCACCCAGGAACCCAAGGAAGTCTTTTTTAGAGGATTTTTGTCCTCTTACATTTCTTGAATCTAATTCTTGCACCCTGTTTTATGATATAGTAACCACATAATAAGGGTTAGAAAACCTAATTGATTAAATATTCTCATCCCCTTTCTATGAGCAAGGGTTAAGAATGCTTGGAAATTAATTTCTTCTCTTGCTCAAGATCCAAAGGGAAATAGAAAATTACCTCTGATTCCCTGGAGTGGAGTAAAATTCACTTTTTTGTTGTTCTGTAGTACACTGTTGGAAATTCTTAGAAGACTAGAGATAACTGAATGTATATTCATATTAATGAATTACCTACAATGAACATGGAGCTCACTAATACTTAAATCATTACTGAATATTTGCCATGGTGTTTTTAATCTACTCATTAAATCTTAGTAAAATATACCTATTATTTCTTGATACAAGTACACCAATAAAAGTATAAAAGTAAAAGGCATGAAGGAATAGTTGCCACTTGTTATGAACTTGGAAACAAATCTGTTTTCTTGTCATTCTAAAATAACACTTACCTTCAGAAACCATAGTATAAATTATTTTGGCTAGTGATTTATCCTGTGCCTGGGCCCAAAGACTCACCATAGATGGAAATATGTTTAGTATTAAACTGTTTAGGAGTGCCTGGGTGATTCAGTTGCTTGAGTGTCCAACTTTGGCTTAGGCCATGATCTCAAGGTTCATGGGTTCCAGCCCTGCCTTGGGCTCTGTGCTGACAGCTCAGAGCCTGGACCCTGCTTCAGATTGTGTCTCCTTCCTGATATTTTTCTATAGTAAAAAACAAATTCCATTCCATGTAAACTCCTTTGCTCATAGGGATATTTTAAGTATAGTGCTTGAAGTAACTCTATGTGGGTAGTCATGTATCTGCTTGGATGAATGTTCACATATGTTTGTGTGCTTTGAGTATTCTGTCGAACTTCAGTTGATAACTTCTTCCAAAGATGATAGAAGAGACAATTTTAAAGTTCCACTCTACCTAAACGTATAAAATAGCCAACATTTTTCTTTGAGATTACTCACTTCTTTCTTTATTGACTCTTTCACCTTGCCTGTGTCTTCAACTACCAGAAGCATACCTTGCTATTGTTTTTTGTTCCCATATCAAATTTTTGTTTCCATTAGTTTTTATTTCATTGCTTAGAGTAGAAAAGGTGTTTTCTATGTCTTGCTTAATAAGGGAAAATAAGTAAATAATTACTAATGGCTGCTGCTGAGTGTTCATGATAATGATAACAATGATAGTTATCTTTTATTAATTAATTCCTTCTTTATTTACATATAGTGTCTTGAATTATTTCAACAAGTTGTGAAGTAGGCAATATTATCATTTGCAATCTCAGAAAAGTTGAATAGCCTGTCCAAAATTTAACAGCTAATAATTTAGTAAGCCTAATTCAAATATAGGACAGACCCAATCTCATCATTCCACCACAACAAACTGCCTTATGCCACAATGATTATGCACATGGTCAGTCTGTTACCACCCATTATGTCACACATGATTTAGTATATGGTTCATTATTTTTTGGGTAGAATGCCCTATAAATGCCAGTTACATCAATTTGGTTGTTGGTGTTAGCCTTTATTCATACTGATTTTATATCTGATAATTCTTTCAACTACTGAGAGAGGACTATTAAAATATTTACTGTAAATGTTGACTTGTCTGTTTTGATTTTCAGTTCTATAAATTTTTACTTCACATATTTTGGAACTCAGTTGTCATCTGCACATACACTTATAATTTTTATATTTTTCTGATGAACTAGGCATTTTATCATTATGAAATTGCTCTTTTTGTTTCTAAGAATATTGCTTGTGGTCTATTTAGTCTAGTATCAATGCAGTGATTCTAGTTGTTTTGATGGTATTTTGCAGTTTGTCTTTTTCCATCTGTTTACTTTCCATTTATTTCTGTCTGTTGTTGTAGAAAACATATGGTTGTATCTTGGTTCTTTATTCGGTTTGACTATCCCTGCCTTTTGATTATTTTGTGCATTCATATTTAATACAATTATTGCTCTATTTGGATTTGTGTCTATCATTTTATTATTTTTTCCTATATGTCTCATCATTTTTCTTCCTTTAGTGTCTTCTTTTTCTGTTTGTGCCTTTTTTATTCCTCCATTGATTTTTAACTGTACATTTTGAGTTCTTTATTTAGTGATTGCCCCTGAGATTATACTATACATTTTACATTATTAGAATCTTCTTCAGGTTAATAATAATGTAATTTTGGTAAAAGATAGCAAATTTGCTTTAGTATAGCTCCATTTCTTTCCTGTCCTTTGTGCTAATATTTATATATATTACACTTATATAGGTTATAAACTTACTCTAGTAGTACTATAATTATTGCTTTATATAAATATCTTTTTAAAATAAAATAAGAAGATGAATGAGAAAAAGTATATTTATATAGTGTCTTAGTTCAGGCTGCTATAGCAGAATACCATAGTAGGTAGCTTATAAACAACAAACATTTTTTCTTGTACTTCTGGAGACTGAAAAGTCTAAGACCCAGGCACTGGTATATTTGGTTTCTGGTAAGAGCTGCTTCCAGCTTCACAGACAACTGACTTCATGAAATATCTTTACATGGTGGAAATGCCAACTCTTCTCTCTGGGATCTCTTTTATAAGGACACTTACTCACTCATGAAGGCTCTACTCTCATGACCTATCATCTTCCAAAGTTGCTACCTCCTAATACTATCATATCAGGGGTTAGAATCTCAAAATATTAATGTGGGGGAGGTGGGACACATTCACTCTAAAACATATGGTCTTTTATATTTATTCACCTATTTCCAAGACTTTTAGTCTTCATTATTCCTGTGGATTCAAGTTACTGTGGATTCAAGGTACTGTATGGTGTCATTTTCTTTCAGCCTGAAAGACTTTGTTAATATTTCTTATAAGACAGGTCTGTTGAAAATGAATTATTTTAGTTTTTATTTATGTATGACTCCTTGTTTCACCTTCATTATTGAAGGGTAATTTTACTTTGTGGGCAGAATTTTTTTTCTCGATCACTCTGAATATGTCATTGCTTTGACTTCAAGTCTCCATTGTCTCTGATGAGGAGTCAACCATTAATCACATTGTCATTCCCTAGTATGACATGTATTCTTCTTCTTTTGCTGCTTTCAAGATTGTCTCTCTCTTTTGATTTCAGTGGCTTGACTATGTTGTATCTACGTGTATATCTTTTTGTGTTCATCTCATTTGGGTTCCTTGAAATGTTTGCATCTATATAATAATTTCTTTCATCTAATCAGGGAAATCCCAGCCCTTTTTTCCTTAAGTAATTTTACTTGTTTATTTTTCCACTCTGTTCTGTGACTACTATTACACATATATTGGTACATTTGAATTTGTCCCATGGCTTTCTGAGATTTTGTTCAATTTTATTCAAACTTTTTTTACTTTCTACTTTCCAAATTGGACTATTTGTTTTGACATTTCTGCATTTATGAGAAGTTTACAAAGTAAATTTGACTGTTGAGATCATATCTTCTTCTCTTCATTTCTTTTCGCATCTGGCATCAAATTCTTACTCTAAAGAACAGTGGCAAAGCCTAAGGAATTTCTGAGTAGGACTTAAATGTAGTCAGTAGAAACATCTCCACTCTTAATGCCAAGGCTTTGAATTAAATGGAGTGAAGGGAGCAATGTTGCTCTAATCACCCTAGCTTTAGAAGAAAATTTGCCTATTCTCTTCAGCAAACCGAACTCCCCACAGGTAACATGACCCATCCTCTTGAAATGGTAATTAAAGATCATTTATTCTGTTTGTGTGTGTTTGTTGAGTTTAGGAGAATGGTGATCTTACTTCTTATACCAAGTGACTGATCTAAGTGTTCCTTCCAAAAATAGAGAATATTTGTCCTGGGAGGAATTCTGGTAAACACAATATACTTTTTGGACAAGTTGCTTATCTTCTCTTGTGCTTCTCTTGCTTGTAATCTGTAAATAATAATAATACTTAATAAGAATGATGATGATGAATATCTTGTAAAGTTGTAAGTATTAATAAGGTAATATATGTAAATTCTTTAGAAAAATTCCATGTGTTAGCTATTATTAGGAAACATTGATAACATTTTCATGGTGTTTTAGGACTCCAGATGTGTACCAGGACACCAAATGAAGTAGCACCCCAGGTCATTTGTCAGCGTGGCCCTAGGCCAGTCTCATTTCTTCAGCATTAGTCTGGCCAATGGTGGGGGGACAGTTCCAATGATAATACTTTGAAGAATCATCATAACAATATTTATCAGGTGTAAAATTCACAGTTGTCCTTAAGTGGTGTCTATTTAGAGTAATAGAATCAGTCAGTGTTAGGGTAACATTTCATTTTGGTTACTTTCAAAAAGGAATAGTTCCATCAAAGTTTACTATGTTGCCATAAACATGGCAATATGATGCCATCACCTGTCAGATCCTCACTTGTAAAGGCACCTGTATGATGTAATACCAAGGCTGATGGATTCTGAATTCTTATCAGCTATTTCCGTTCTCCTATCCTTTCCCTACTTCTAACAGTTAAATTTAAGCAAGCCTGAATGAAGTTTGGTAATTTTCAGTATCCTGAGTCAACATTATAGCTATCATTAAAACAGATTAGCTAACAAAAATGCTTGGCAAAATGACCACAAACATTACGACATATTTTTAACAAAGCACTAGAAAATATAAATCACCTTGTTGAAACCTGTATATTCTTTAAAATCACTAAATTTATGAATCTTTTATGAAATTTGCATCTAGAAAAAAATAAGTATAAATTCCCTTAACCAGGAAGCCCTAAATATCTCCAATTAGAGAAGTTGACGTGGGTTTTTACTACAATTTAGTTTCCCACAGAAGCTTAATCAACTTTATGCAAAATGAACACCCAGTAAAATTAAAGTGTAATCTGTGCATGGGAAGTGCAAAGGGCATGGGAAAGATCTTGTCCCCAGAGGTAAGAGCGGTTCTTCACAGAATAGTTTAGAACTAACAAAACTCTCCCTGTCTGTCTGTGCAGTTCTGTTATGCTGAATGTAAATTCTGACATTATTTTAGTATATTCAAGCCTTAAACGATGAATATATGCATGTAGCATATGCAATACTTCAAATTTCATTAAAGAATGACAGTCAAATATCTTTCCAGAGATGTGTTTTCAAATCTATAAAATCAAAGAGAATTTATACATTTCCAAGTTATAAAACTTTGAACATTCGATAATATTTGAATATTATTATAAATAGGCTTCTAATTATTTGCATATATCAATATCTTTCATTTTTATTTTAATAATTCTCTCCACAGTAAGTAGTTTCCTAAACCAAGTGGTAAACAGGTAAAAGCAAGAAGAACCTCAGTAAACCTTTGTTCCCTGACTGGGTAATTGAAGTCTATTCTATTTAGAATAAATGTTAAATAATATTGTACTGATCCATTGTTATACAGACTCCTAGCTAACCTAAACTTTTCTTTGTCTTAATATTAGGTCTTGTGCAGAAATGAGTGAGGGGACTCAAAATGGTAAATAGAGGGCATAGGTAAACTTTTCTGGTTTTGCCAAAATGTCTTTATAACTGAAACCTACATCTAAGAGGGGAAAAGACTTCTCTGGCCATTTGAATAGTAATTATCACTAATTTCTCTGAGCTCCACCTGACTTTCCCTTTCTGTTCTCAGTAAGAAGAAAGATCCTGGAATTGTGATTTCCTCTGATTTCAGGTGACACAGCACTTGACTGTGAAGTTCACAGCCTATGATCAGGACGCCTGACTTGTTTTACAAGTTACTATGTAGATTTGTTTTGTTGTGCTTAGCATTGCTCCAGTGGGGATGTGTGCTGAAGTAACATATAGTCCACTTAGGATCAACTTTGTTCTTTATTTATTAAAAAAGTGTATCTTGAGTGTTATGATAAGTATAGCAGATAAAGTACTGAGCAAGGACTGTCTTTGATCTCAAATAGCTCTCTAGTGGCTCTGGCTTGTTGGCTTTGAAGAGGGCTGCAACTTGGAGATGCCTGCACTTCCTCCTCTGCCGTTTCCTTAAGGAAGACTACCACTGACCTTCCCTGAATAGTCCCTGTGCTGCCTCAGTATTCTGCTTGTGGTTATAGTTCATTTTGCTCTTACTATCTGCAGCCAACACATAGAGGTATATTCTGTGTAAGGCTGTGTCATGTGCCTTAGTCCTCACAGCAACAGGTTCTGTAATGACCTCTACTCAGTAAGTAATAAAACTGGAATTCAAGCAGGCTAAACATATTATGATGGTCATACAGGTCCACCTGGTGGGGCTGGACCTGTCATGGGTTCCTTCTGAAACTTAGCACTTAACCACTATGAGAAACTGTCCCATACTCGCTTTACTTTCCAGCTCCTACCTGGGATAGCTGTGAATATGGGGCACTGGTTAGGGGAAACATGTTAATTCGTGTTTGTGAATTATGAAGAAAAAATTTCAAAATATTACTCTTAGATCTTCCTCTCCAGAGATCCCAATCTGTCCTTCGGTGACAGGAGAGACTTGTAATTAGATCTGAGAAAACTACCCATGGAACTTTGCTGCAACCTTTCCATTTGAGGACCACCAGGGAACAGTTAGGTGGCTGTGCCCCCATCCTGCTGGACTCCTTGCTGGTTTCTGACTTCTGTCATTCTTCTTCGTTCTGGGCATCTGGCCCTGTTTCCCAACCCATATGGCATGAGAGTGCTGTGGCTCCCTGTTTGATCTTACCTCCCCTTTACTGCTCCCACGGAGCCCACAGCCCTGCGGGCTGGCCTCCCATGGCCTCTTTCTGTCCATAGTATAGAATGTTTTTTCTTCATTCTCAATACTCTTTCCCTTGGGGCTTTAAGTTTTAAAATGATTCCAGCGCTGCAGATTTAGGGCAAATCGATTGCAGTAGGAGGTCCTAGAAGATATGTAACCAGAAGTCAGTTACTTGATTTGGTGTTTTCAAGTGAACTCTGAGCTTCGTGAACATTTGAGGGAAAAGAGCAAAAAGAGTTATCAGCTGACTTTTAAAACTGCATGGTTTCCTGGCATTATTAATTAAATCCAGTAAGCATTTATTCAGTTCTTATTTCATAGGGCACTTTGACAGGGACTACAGGCAGTATCACAGTGAATGACACATATAAACACTTCTCTTGAGAAGCCTGGAGGGAACAACACGGACGTAGCTAACAATGGAAAAACCATGGGAGCTACAGGAAAGGTTCAAAACAACGTGTGGGACCTGTGGATGCTGCTAATTGTTTTAGTTGTAAGAAGCTTGGGATTCAGTGCCAAGAACCACGTTACAGGTAAGTCTCATGGAAGAAGTAGCTGTCAAACCCCAGGAATGGAGGTGTCGAGGTGAGAAAGCGCAGCGTTGGGAGAGGCTGGAGAGGAAGTGAAGGCTGCCTTCCTTGCAGTGCTGCACGCTGTGCTCAGCGTCATCTGGCTTGGGCTTCAAATCATACAATGTCTTTACTTGTGGAATTGGCGAATGTGCTACGAATTAGTTCATTTTGGCCTAGACTTAAGACACCGGTGTGCTCTTCCTTCTCCTAGTCATTCAGGGGACTGACTCCAAATGTGTTTTCTTAAGGGAGGCAGAATTGCATAACATCTTTTCATTTATTGTTCAGCAAGTCCATGCAGCTCATACCAAACTCAGGGGAAAATGGCAATTAAGAGAATCAGGTAGAATTAATGTTTCCATCAGTGAATACTTAACATGTAATGGGCCCAAGACACCCAAAAGGGAAAAGATAAACCCTACTATTAAAAGTGATTGCCCAGGGGACCCTGAGTGGCTCAGTTGGTTAAGCATCTGACTTCAGCTAAGGTTACAGGCTTGTGGCTTGTGGGTTCAAGCCCTGCATTGGGTTCTGTGCTGACAGCTCAGAGCCTGGAACCTGCTTTGGATTCTGTGTCTCCCTCTCTCTCTGCCCCAACCCTGCCCTCTCTCTCTCTCTCTCTCTCAAAAATAAATAAACATTGACAAAAGTGATTGCCCTTATTGCCAGTCGATATGATCAACTGGTAGTAATCTGAAAGCTAATTTTTAATAGCCAAGTCTGAGATTCATACTGATTTTATATCTGATAGTTTTAATAGCTAAGTCTGAGATTCAGCAGCATTAGTTATTACCCGTATTACTTCTCTTTGTCATTTACTCTCTCTACTAAAAATGCTCCCTATCCACATTCCAGTCTCTCCTATTCTGTTGATACCCTAACTTATATTCCATTAACTCAACCTAAAAGATTAGGTTAAATTGATTAATTATTTGTATAAAGGACAAATTTCCCTAAAACTTTCTTCCTGTTCCCTTTTCTAAGGCTTGAGTTATCTCAGTCTTGCCATATATTTATGCCTATTAGCTACGTTTTCTCGAAGAGACCATTCATTACCCTTCTTTAGTAAAGATTTAGGTTTCCCTTCAAATGTCAAGAATCTAGGATTCTACCTGGATCAGTCACTTTGAAATGATTGTAAGTACATAAACTGCAATTTATTGCCACTTTAAAAAATATAATCTGACAAAAGGGGCATGAAGTTCCTTATCACAAACTGCAATGAATTACATCTCTCTGCCCATCCGTCTATTCAGCGGACTTATATTGAATTCCTTACCTAGTGTCTTGGAACACAAAAGTGAACAGCAATTACAGCTGATCTACTTTACACATTGCCCATGACTTACGCAGGATCATATTCATGAGATTATTGTAATATACAGAATGTATCAGCAAATCTACCTTCTTAGGAACTTACTATTTAGCCACATAGGGGACAATGGGTTTACCGCTGGTATGCTGCTTCCAACTACAAAAGCAACTTATGGAGGTGAGGAGTCGGCGTGGGCTCTGGCAGTAAGGATAGGATTGGCAGAGAAATTGGGACTGTGGCGAGGACGTGAAAGATGATTAGTAATTAGGTAACTTATGGTAAAGAGAGGTGCGCTTCCACTGCTGAGAAAGAACTGCCCTTCCTGTGGTGCTCAGGCTGTTTCCTGGTCCCACGTGCCTTCAGGTGCATGATGACCCGTCACACAGAGCAGGACGAGTTTGAGGCCGGCACTTCTGGCTTTAGGACCCTTGCTTGTGGCAACTTTGATAAATTATTGACTTGGTCATTTGCTTCTATCAGTCAGGAGAACAAAAGGTGCAGAGCTTAAAGAAGTCCTCTCATTTAAAGGTGCCCCGTGGTGTGATCCACTTACCATTTTTTTTAAATCAATTTATTGTCAAATTGGTTTCCACATAACACCCAGTGCTCGTCCCAACAAGTGCCCTCCTCTATGCCCGTTACCCTCTCTCCCCTCCCATACCCCCTTCAACCCTCAGTTTGTTCTTAGTACTTAAGAGTCTCTTAGATTTTGTCTCCCTCCTTCTGTGGCTTTCCCTCCCCTCTTTCCCTCCCCCATGGTTTTCTGCTAAGTCTGTCAAAATCCACCTATGCTTGGAAACATATGGTATCTTTCTTTCTCTGACGGACTTTCTCTGACTGAGTAAATCAGCATAATACCCTCCAGTTCCATCCATGTTGCCACACATGGCCAGATTTCATTCTTGTCATTGCCACGTAGTATTCCATTGTGTATATAAACCACATCTTCTTTATCCATTCGTCAGTTGATGGACATTTAGTCTCTTTCCATGATTTGGCTATTGTCGAAAGTGCTGCTGGAAACATCAGGGTACATGTGCCCCTATGCATCAGCACTCCTGCATCTCTTGGGTAAATTACCAGCAGTACTGTTGATGGGTCATAGGGTAGTTCTATTTCCATTTTTTTGAGGAACCTCCACACCGTTCTCCAGAGTGGCTGCACCAGTTTGCATTCCCACCAACGGTGTAGGAGGGTGCCTGTTTCTCCACATCCTCGCCAGCATCTCTGGTTTCCTGATTTGCTCATTTTAGCCACTCCAACCAGTGTGAGGTAGTATCTCAGTGTGGTTTTGATTTGTATTTCCCTGATGATGAGTGACATTGAGCATCGTTTCATGTGTCTGTTGGTCTTCTTTGGAGAAGTGTCTATTCATATCTTCTGCCCATTTCTTCAGTGGATTATTTGTTTTTCAGGCGTGGAGTTTGATAAGTTCTTTAAAGATTTTAGATACTAGTCCTGTATCTGTTATGTCATTTGCAACTATCTTTTCTCATTCCATAGGTTGCCTATTACTTTTGTTCCTTGTTTCCTTTGCAGTGCAGAAGCTTTTTATCTTGATGAGATCCCAATAGTTCATTTTTGCTTTAAATTCCCTCGCCTTTGGAGATGTGTCATGTAGGAAATTGCTGTGGCTCAAGTCAAAAAGGTTTTTTTCCTGCTTTCTCCTCTAGGATTTTGGTGGTTTCCTGTCTCACATTTAGGTACTTCATCCATTTAGAGTTTATTTTTGTGCCACTTATCATTTTTATGTGAAGTGAGGGAACAGTTTTGTTTGTTTGGGGTTTTTTGGTTAATTCTTTTTTTTCTTGTTTATAGTATATATTTGGTTTATAGTAGGTGTTCAATAAATATTGAAGATACCGGGTGGAGGAAGAGGGTAGAGATTATAATTCCCCATTGCCTCTTATGGAGTAATTCTACGTAGGTCTAATGGAGGTGGAAAGAAATGAGGAAACCAGGAACCTGCAAAAATGGATTTTGTTGATTAACATAAGGACATAGTTCTAAGAAAGTATTTTGTTTCCTAAAATCATAGAAAGTCAGCAGCTTGTTGTTTGAAAACCATCTCAGTAAGAACAGAACCATTTTGCATAGAGGACCTGAGTGACTTTGAGATAACCTGAAGTGCTAACCCACACATTCAGAACTACAGATAAGGGGTTTTTAAGTAAAACACTCTAACTTATCTTACTTCTGTAGTTTCCAAGGAAACAGAACCTTGAGTCCAATTTGCCATCCAGATAGGATGTAAGCCTCTTTACATGAAGCTCTTACTTTGCTTTGAGGCAATCAAAACTATTTCACCTAAATTTTACCTAAACTCTACCCTCCCCATGAATCCTACAATAACCCTGCCTCTTCTTTCGTTTGATGAGAGCCATTGAACGGCTGCTCTGAAGAGCCTCCCTTGTTGCAGCAAGAAAATAAATCTGTCTTCATTAAGCTACAGATTTGGTCCTATGGTCTTTATCAGACTGGTTTTATCTAACAATGATTTTAAAGGATAAACAAGACTATTTTTCTCTATATGTTCAAGATTTGTTTCAAAGATTATTGATCCAATTATTAGTCTTCTAATATAATTATCTTTTAATGTTTATTTATTTATTTTGAGAGACCCAGAGACGGTGCGAGTGGTGGAGTGGGAGAGAGAGAGAGAGAGAGAGAGAGAGAGAGAGAGAGAGAAACCCAAGCAGGATCCTCACTGTCAGTGCAGAGCCGGATGCAGGGTTCAAACTCATGAACTGTGAGATCATGACCTGAACCCAAGGCAAGAGTTGGACCCTTAACTGACTAGCCACCCAGGTACCCCTAATCTAATTATTAGTCCTTGATCAATAATCTTTGTTTCAAATAATCTTTGTTTCAAAAATATACACACTGCCTCTAATGGAGGAAGAAGTTATTTCATGTAAAGGAGAGAACTTGTGGTAAATTGCTCATTACAGAAGCAGGTACATGAGGGAGGGTAGTGTCTTGGCCAATCCGGTGCTTAGGGATGTAAACAAATTAGAAAATTTCCCACTGCTACAGGGCAAAGGTTTTGTTTCTTTTGTTCACTGGTGCATGCCAAGCACATAATGATGTCTGGCATGAATTTTGTTCTCAATTTATTGAATGGTATGCGCCCTCACACGGGTACACATACTCACACACAAATTTTGCTGAGAAGCGCTGGGGGGAATAAAGGAAAACACACAATCTCATCTTGAAGAAACAAACGGAGGCAGTTGTTTGTGTCACCTTCTTTGTTCCTACCTTTTATAACCTGGTACAGGAGGCTCACCCCAGTCACACTGCCCTCATTTAGTTATTATGCCTGTTGGATTATAATGCTCTCTAATTACTTTTAGCTACTTACAGGATGAAATCAAACTTTCATGTCTATCAAAAGATCTGTAAGTTCAGACTCAATCAATGTTTTTTGTTCATATATTGCCATCCCTCATTAGAACAAGACACCCTTTCTCTTTTTAATTCCAACTTGTGACAGCCATTGTTCCCAGATATCATGTGCTTCCCGGACACTCACCCTCCCTCCGGGCCAATGATTAGTTTTTGCGGGTGGACTGTGAACAGAGTGACGTGTCACCTCCAGGTTAAGGAAGTTTGAAGCTGGAATGACTCCTCTCCTCCCCTGAATGATGAGCTTGGTGTCTATGCTCTAAATGGTGTACCTCCAAGACAGACGAGTCTGCTTGCCTACACTACAATTTACATAGGTGACACGAGTGGCAAAGCTTTACTGTGGTGATCCATAGAATTTTTGTGTGTGTTATGGCAGTGAGTGTTATTTACTCTGCACAATACAATATCTATATTCAAGCTATTTCTTCAATCTGGTGCCACATTTGGGCATCACTCTCAGAGGCTCTATTCCTCAAGTTCCAGAAGTAGTTCTGCCGATTTTGAGAAGCCTTCCCAACCACTCCAGTCCGGGGAACACCGATCTGTTTGTCCTCTGGTGAGGACTTGCACAGCTAGGCTGCAGGACTAATTCAGAATCAACTGCCGATGGCCCAGGGAAGCTGGCCTGGATTGATGTCTCCTTCAGTACATTCTTGTAGTTTGTCCCCATCTGCTTTGTGTGTCCTGCATCCTCTACTGTACTAGGATCCCCAAAGACCCAGGGCAAATGCTTGCAGGTTTTTCCTAGTGACTAACTCCATGATATATTTTTATCTTCTTAATGTTTTAACAACGAATTTTTTATTGGAAATGTCCAGTATGTCGAGGCATGTAGCTATTTTTCTCAGATAGTTTTTGAAAGAAAATTTGCTTCTTTCTAAAGCCATTTTTATTCCAATTTGAGTAAACTGAAATTGATGCAAGGAATTATGCTAAGTGGATTCAAATGGCATTAGCCACTGCTTCCCTGACATGGTGATTGATTGATTGATTGATTGATTGATTGATTTTTCTTAATGGGAGTATGCATGTATTTTATTTTTTTATTATTTTTTATTTTTAATATAATCTATTGTCAAATTGGCTTCCATACAACACCCAGTGCTCATCCCAACAAGTGTTCTCCTCAAAGCCCATCACCCACTCTCCCCTCTCCCCTAGCCCCCATCAACAGTTTGTTCTCTGTATTTAAGAGTCTCCCTCTCTGTTTGTAACTTCCTTTTTTCCCCTTCCCTTCACCCATGGTCTTCTGTTAAGTTTCTCAAGATCCACATTTGAGTAAAAACATATGGTATCTGTCTTTCTCTGACTGACTTACATTTAGCATAATACCCTCCAGTTCCATCCACTTTGCTGCAAATGGCAAGATTTCATTTTTCTCATTGCCAAGTAGTATCCATTGTATATATAAACCCCATCTTCTTTATCCATTCATCAGTTGATGGACATTTAGGCTCTTTTCATAATTTGGCTATTGTTGAAAGTGCTGCAGTAAACATTGGGGTACATGTGCCCCTATGCATCAACACTCCTGTATCCCTTGGGTAAATTCCTGGCAGTGTTATTGCGGGGTCATGGGGTAGTTCTGTTTTTTAATGTTTTGAGGAACTTCCACGCTGTTTCCCAGAGCAGCTGCATCAGTTTGCATTTTTGGTAGGATGAAAACAGTGCACTGTTGGTGGGATGCAACCTGAAATGGTGATTTAAACGATAATCTAGTGGTTGTCACCAGGGAAAACTGCATATCTTCAGTGGAACGTGAAATGTCTCTTCATGATTGGATGGAGATTCCAACAGGTAACCACTCTGTTTCTGTCTCCACCCTGTCTGTTCAAGTTCGCCCCTAACCTTTTCCGCCTCAGTTGTTATTCCATAAATATTCTCCGTGCCCAGTCCAGGACATTGTGGAAGACAAGAGTGTCTAGTCCTAGGGTGAGCTGGCCTTCTAAACCACAAGGGGTCTTATAACAACAGATGAAGAGTGTGAAAATTACTAACATCAAATGGATTCTCTGCCCTAGACTCCAGTGCTGAGATACCAAGCCCCCTTGAACAGGTGTCTGTTTGATGAAGTCAGGCTGATTTGCCATCAGCCTTATCTGGCTCTTTTATGTTCCTGGAACTGATTTTTTTTTATCTTTTCTGAATAGATCAGAAAGTTCATAATTGACTCACCAGGAAGCCTCCTCAGACACAACAAGTCAAAAGGGAAATAGGGGTTCCCCTTCCAGAAATTTGGCCCACTCCTTGTGGAAAGCCCTAAAGATGAGGTTATGTCTTGCTCCCACCCATTATGCTCACTATGTCTTATTGTTCCCCTGAAATGAGGCAGACACAATACTGATGACTTTCTGTGACAGCATCTTCAAGGTCAATGCATTGGTAGCTGACCAATAATGAGCTTCTCCCTCAGTACATCTGAAAACATAAATCTTTTTTCAAATTGAATTATGGAGACTAAGTTAACTGGAGGTTTATTTCATTTTATACTCTTATTCTGAAAAGTCAGGTGTAAGTCAAACTTTATCTGGAATGCCCTAGGGAATCTGGCTGTGTAAAGAGACCCTAGGTTAATGCTTTTTTAGTTTGGATAATCACCAGTGCATCAATTGGGAATTTTGTAAATTGGCTTCTGAAAGCAAGGACTGCCTACAGGGAGCTACCAAGAGTTCCATGACAATTGCATTTCTTTGTTGTCGCTCTTCTGATATTCATGGGCTGCTGTAGAATATCCACCCTTCTTCTCTCCTCAGATTTTCCCCATTTTTTAACAGCTTTACCAGTTATTATTATTATTTGATCGCAAATTTTGCCAGAGTGTTTTGATAATGATATTCACCACTGGAAGAAATGCTGCCTTTGTGAAATCGATTAGAAAACACTTTTCACTGTAAGGTTAAGCTCTATCTTGGACCTGGATGCCACTCTTGCTTTGGGACCCTAAATTATTGCTATTTAAATAAATTTACAGTAAGAAGGAAATAGAATAAATAGGGGGTTGTTTTTCAAATGTGGTTGTTAGTATCCCCATGTTGTAGCCATAGGTTTTATTTATGTATTAAATTTGACATTAGCTTCAGTTTCTATAGAGCTATTCCGGGAGCCTTGTCTTTTCACGTGGGACCTATATCCTGAACCCTGTGTTGTCCCATATTAATGGATTAGTAAAGTGGCTGTAACGGATTCACAAACTGAGCAGAGGATAGGTCAGGAAATTCCCCAGAACAGTGCCCAATTCACAGTTAACTCTTAAGTGATATGTGCAGATTGGAAACACAAATGAACTTGCCGGAGAGTAACATCCGTCAAAAGACAAAACCACATCTGGTCGTAGGTCTCTCTGGCTTATACACCTGTTCCACTGCATTCATGGTCTCCAAGCTCAAATATTGTGAGCTAAGAATTGTCCATTATAGATTTTTAGAGGCTTAATGAACATTTTATTTTCTTCTTGGCTATTTGACCAAATTAAGTGACAGTTGACCATAGTATAAAGAAAGGCTATATTGTACAGTGTCTGATTGTGAAAGATAGCTATGAATTCTACTACAGACACAAGCCTGTTTTAAGCAAATCAAAAGCAAGAGCTTCTGTATAAGCAAAAATTAGAAGCAAAGATGCACTCATTTTAGGTTCCAAATAATACTGGAAAAGAAAGTTCAGCTTGAATAAAAGAGATGAAAAGGAGGAATTAGGACATTGTGATTTCTTGCTATTTTAAGGAGGCATTTAAAGAGAGATCCTATTATTATCTAATTGGATTCAGATAAAATCAACTGCAGCTCATCTAACACTCCCAGAAAGTCCAAGTAGTGAAAATACTTCACTTTGAGGAAGACCCATTGAGCAAAGAATATTTTAAAATTAAGGAAATTCCAAATAAGAACTTTAACAAAGCAGCTGGCTCATAAAGCTGCCCAGCACAGAGGTGTGATTTAGCATGCAGTTTGTAATCGTCAGCTATTACTTCTACAAAAGAGAGACATGGTAAAGAGATGGTACTTCTTGATTTCCTTGTTAGCTTCTGTAGAACTTTCTTTCCAATGAATGGACCCTCGTCTATAATTGTCTTATGACACTTGGTGCCTTTCATTCTGTCTTGTTCAACCGTATTTGCTATTGTCTTATCTTCCCCTAGTAGGCTGTGAACTAATCGGATGGAGAAATAGCATTTCTTTCTCTTTTCTCCACAGAACCTAACACGGTACCTTGCACGCAATATTTAGGTCAGGGAAAAGAAGGAAGTGAAGGATGTAGAAAGCAAGGAAGGAACGATATTTAAATAGTGGCTTAAATGAATTGAGTTTTTGACATATCCCAAGTTCTTCACAACCACTGTATAATTTAATTCTACCAACAATTCTGTGATGTAAATAGGCATTAGTAGCTCTACTTTGTGAATGAGGAAGTTGAGGCTTGAAAACCATAGATGATTTGTTAAAGATCTCACAGTCGATAAATTGCAGCTTTTCAGTCCACGAGTCTATGTTTCACACAATATTCAATGCTACCTGTACAGAAAGCATTTCTTCCATCCTTACAAGTTCATTTGTTATACAAGGACTCCTTCACGACAATTTGTTACAATAGCTATTAGCAATTAGAGTTGAGAACATTCTTTTCCTCTCCATACAAAACTACGGATTTAAATCTATGAAAACAATCAGGACAAGTACCATGAAAAATTGGTCCTTTACAAGAAATAAAGGGAGAAAAGAGAGTGCAGTGCAATGCTTTGCTTGCTGTCAGGGGCAAATCGACAGAAACAAAGCCTTTGGGGCTCCAAAACCACTCCAAGTGGATAGGATCGAACTCAGGAGCCAGTCGGAGCTGGGCGGTGCCCACCTCAGGGCTTTCACATGGGCCGAGTAGCCAGAGTGGAGCTCTGACAGACAAGGTAAACCAAAGTTGGCCAAAGGGGCTTCACCTCAGAATACCCACAGCTGCATCGAAGCTGTTACAGGAAACAGGTGTAATAGCTGTTAAATTAACAGTGTCCCCCCCAAGAGTGCCACTGGGCCAAGAAAAGAAGGAAAAGTGAGGAGGAAAGGAAGGTTGAAAGAAAATTGGGAGGGAAGTAAGAATGAAAAAAAAAAAATAAGAATCAGGGAAACAAGTATGAGGGGAGGGATTTGTTTTGGACCTGGTAAATACTTAGGAATACGAGAGGTTATCGCAGTTGCTATTTACGCTGTTTGCACGCAGACGTGAAAAGTGGGGTAGCACTGCAGTTATAGGGCACAGGGAATACTCTGCCTTGAAGAAGGTCACTTCTGGTGAGTTCTATGGCATTTTTTGCTGGGATGGAAGATGATTTCCATATAAACACAAGTCAAAGTTAAACTTACAGCAAACCTGTCATCGTATCTGGGCTGGGGCTCTGGTCATGGAGAAAGGTTAACAAATTCATTACCTTTTTTTTTTTTTCAATGTTTATTTATTTTTGAGAGAGAGAGAGAGAAGGACAGAGTGCAAGTGGGGGAGGGAGAGAGAGAAAGAGGGAGACACAGAATTCGAAGCAGGCTCTAGGCTCTGAGCTGTCAGCACAGAGCCCAACGCAGGGCTTGAACCCATGAACCATGAGATCATGACTTGAGTATAAGTTGGACACTTAACCGACTGAGCCGCCCAGGTGCCCCCAAAATTCATTACCTTTAACCAATGAAAAGGTTTAGACCAGGATATTGGCCTCTCGATGACTTAACAGGAGTGTCATTTTGTTAAGTCTCTGGTTGAGAAGCAGAACAATGCCAATTCATTACCAGAGCATGAAAATTCCCATTTCAGATTGTCTCCAGGCATAGAGGATTCATTGTTTTAATTTTCATTACAGCATTTAAGATATTAAGAAATGCTCTTCAGGAAGACCCATGTGGGGTTTTGTTCATACTCTGTATAACCTCATTATAATGTAGGGAAATTTACTTTATCAGGGAGATAAGCAAAGCTGGTGGCACTGTTTGGTTAGACAGTCATTCCAAGTGTCCTCCTGGCTCTCTTTAACCCGCAAACAATACCCCCCCCCCGCCCCCGCTGTAGATGACTGGTGTTGCTTAAACTCTCCCTCCTATTAGATATAATTCTGATTAGAAATGAGGCAGATTCAAGCTGGGAATGAAAGATATATATAGAGAGAGATATTATTTTTCCTACATTTTATTTCCTTAATAAAACAGACATAAAACATACAGTTTTTTATTTGATCCTATGACGATCGCTGAAATAAAATCTCAATGAATTCCTAATTGAGGGAGAGATAAAAAAATAAAAGGACAAAAAGAAGACATGGGAAGTGAGAAAGAAAAGAGCAGGTAAAGGAAATGTCGATGGAAAGACCGTCTTCCGTGGAGAGTGGAGACAATGGAGGTTGAGGAGAGCTCGCACACATGACGTGGGGGATGACGGAGAGGACATAGGAGGCCGACTGGACTGCCAGCCTACAAGCTGATTGCGTTTGCACAGTTTATGCATGTTTTTGGCACGTGGTTGACACCAGGGGTAAATGCAAACACGCACATTGTTTAACCTCAAATCCTGGGACGTCATACTCTCCTAAAAAACAAACAGAAAAGTTGCAAGAGTTTCAGATGCACCCTGAGTGAGAAATAAATAGCTATGTGATGCTTAAAAAATCATGAGTAGTGTCAGGAGCATGAAGAGTGAAGGAAACTGTAAGGATAAAAGATACTGCATTACGAAGTGACACCTGTGACGTGCTTCCCTGCTGTTGGCCTGGAGGCGGAAGTGACTGAGGGAGGACCACGTCGCAGGCGGAGGAGAGGCTGCAGGTGATGGAGGGAACAGTTACCGTTGGCTCTTTGACATTCACTCCCTGAGATCAAAGAAGTTATGTTCAAAGGCATATATTTTTAAAACTAATAATATTTTACTTTAAAACATTCTAAAAATCTTTTTAATATGTGCTTTAGAAAATAAAGTTCAAATCAAATATACACCATTGACCTGGTGCAGTTCTCATGTCCTCTTTCCTCATGATGGTAAGAACTTAAGCATTATTTTTGGGTAGAAAGACTGTGAGCACTTATGATTTATTTTAAAATTAGTCAGAGGGATTACGAGTTTTTAAAATACAAATATTTTCCAATGGATTTTGAAAACAAGGAGACAAATGTCAGAAAAAATCTACAGCCACACAACCTACTACATGATATTTTTATGTTCTACTACTTGCATTTAAAAGCAATCTAATTTTGAAGAAAATTTCATGCTAATTTACAATTGAATTAAGTTTTTATTTGAATAGAAATAAAAGAAGTCATATATTAAATTCAGGGAGAGAACTATTATTATAAAATTACACTTTGTACTTTATTTAACTGAGGGAATCTTTTCTAAGGATTAGGATTTGAATTGTCAAGAAATTTTACAAAATGAGACTAAATGCAAACAAGCAAAAAGGACAAACTGCCTCTCACAGGCAGAGAGGATGAGCCGGTGACAGGGCCAGGAGAGTGATTGTGCGCAGCAGCCTAGACCTCACGATCCTAGCTCCACCACCTGCTGGGTAAGTCTCCTGGTGTCTCTGTGCCATCTTAGTTTTTCACCTAGAGACAGTAGTGCCTAGTTCATACAGTGGTTGTGAGGATGAATTAAATGTATAGTTCATGTAGGGGAATGCTGGACACATGATATGTCTTAAATAAGCACTTGTCACTACCAGTGTCACCTGAGAGGTGTTGGGGGACGTGTAGCCACCCCGATGCTGGGAAAGGAGTGGGAAGTTGGAGAGTGGGGAAGCAGTGACAGCAAACATTCATTACACATCAGCTGTAGGACAGACCGGTGAGAGGTGAGGTTCACCAGCAAATGTAAGCCCTGGTTCATCACACACACACACACACACACACACACACACACACACACACAGTTTTATAGAAAGACAGAAAGGGAAAAATTAATATATGTATTAATAAAAATTTAAATAATCACTTTGGAAAGATTATAAAATTATTTTCCAAATAGAGAACAATTTGGATGTAAGTTCAAGGCTTCTAACAGAGAACAAAATTGTGTTTTCATAACTGTAGATATTGGTGAAGTTTTATTTCTATATAAATTTTGACATAATATCTACCTTTGGGCATCAGGTTTTTTGTAATTATTTTAGTTTTCACTATTTAGTCCCTAAAAAGGAAGCTTCCCAGAAGGTTCATTTTAGGCACACCTTGTCAGATCATGAACACTTTTCCTCTTCCTTTGTAAAAAAAATGGACACAAATTTTTATTACAAATTTGTGAAGTCTGTGGAACAAGGTGGAGGGAAACAGAAAGAAAGACAAAAGGTGAAGGAGATAGGGCAGAATGGGAGAAATGATTGAAGGTGCACATTACACAGTAGAAATGGTCTCCTCAACCTCTAAGGAGATCTCAGGTCAATCCAGAATGGCAAGCTAAAAATAGCTTTGAAGTTAACTGGCCAGTGGGCGAGATAAATAGTTAGGTCATCAATTAAAGCAGTGAGAGAATGAATTATGTGTAAACCGAGTGAAATGTGTCTTGAATGAAAGGCTCTGAAGGTAATTAAAATGCAATTAAAGTGCTATTTGAACAGGAGTAGTGGCCTTTATTACTTCTGAAAAGTTAGAAGGGAGTATAAATAAACAGCTTGATTTGAGATTTAATTTCAGTTTTAGCATGACCTTTGTTAGAGTCCTGTGCGAGATGGCACCCCATGAAGGGAGGGCACAGCACTGAATTATCAGAGCAGGGGGACTCAGGAGACAAGCATTCTGGTATTTGGAAAGGGAAGGAGGGCTGGAGTTCATATGAAAAATTAAGGGGTTGGGGGAAGGTGCTGGCCAAGTACTACTACAATTGACTTCTAATCAATGAGGGTTTAGGGGCACCCTCCCCCGGTAGTAGAAAATTCATGCATAATTTTCACTCCCCTGAAGCTAAACTACTAATAGCCTACTGTGGTATATTATATACTGTATTCTTATAAGAAAGTAAATGAAAGGAAAGAAAATGTTATTGAAAAAAATCATAAGGAAGAGAAAATGTATTTACAGGACCATGCAGTATTTATAGAAAAGATCTGCATAAACGTCAACCTGCACAGTTCAAACACATGTTGTTCAAGACTCAACTGTATTAACTAAAGTAAGCACGTCATGTTTCTTACGAAGTCTTGAGTTTTGCATTTTTCCCCATAGGCTTTGCCACACTCATGCTTTCTAGCTAATTTAATAGTGAGGGAGAAGAAAACTGTTACCAGATTCCTAGAAACTGCCTTTTTGAATTTAAAGAGAATCCTTAGTTCCCAATACAATTACAGCAAGTGTATCATTTGCTTTAAAAATGACATTGAGAAAGAAAAGCATATTTGAAAAGGCAGAGCCGTTATATTCCCAAGATGCTCACTCACCAATGTTCTTGAGGGCACTGCCAAGGTGGAAAGACTGAAGACATGTGACCTGAAGTTAAGTGGATATTAAAGTTGTAAAAATGTAAGCGATAGCCCTCCACCTGGATCAATAAAATACTCGATGTGCAATATTTGAAATAGTTACGGGTTTCCAAAAAGCCTTGCTTCAAATTTCAAATAGACTAAAAATGAAAGGACAGAATACTGTGCTGATACTCATCAATATAAAGTTGCAGTGCTGTATTTATATCAAATTAGATTTCAAGGCAGATAATTTTATCAGAGGTGACAAAATCATTTCATAAGGAGAAAAATGTCAGTTCATCAAGAGGATATAATATTCCTAAATGTTTATGCATCGAATAATAGAGCTTTGGAATGAAACAAACAAACAAAAAAAGTAAGACTGCAAGGAGAAATAGACAAAGTCCCAATCATAGTTGAAGAGTGCAATACCATTATTTCAGTAATTAACAGGTCAACAAGACAGAAAATTAGCAAGAATATAACAATATGATCAATTAAGTTAAAGATGTAACAACACCATTAACCAAGTTGACCAAGTTGACTTTTATAGAATATGCCATCCAATAACAGAAGAATACTGTTAAAATTTTTTAAATGAACTTTTCCAAAGTTGATCATATTCCGGGTTATAAAATACATTTCAATGGAGATAAAAGGATTAAAATCATGCAAGTGTATGCTCTCACACTAGTGAAATTAAATTAGAAATCATTAACAGAAAGATATCTGGGCAAACTCCAAATATTTGAAACTAAATTACACAATTGTAGATAACTCTTGGGATAAAGAAGAAATCAAAAGTAAATTAGAAAGTATTTTAAACTGAATGAGAATGAAAACTCCGTGTATAAAAATTTGTGAGATACTACTGAAGCCATACTTAGGGAAAATTTATAGAAACAAGTATCTGTAATCAAAGAAAAGGGTCAAGTCAGTTAACTCATTCCATGTTAAGTAAATAGAAAAGAGAATTAAATTCAAAATTAGTTGAAGAAAGGAAATAATAAAGATGGGAATGCAAATCAAGGAAATCTGAAAGCATAAACACAATAGAGAAAATCCATAAAACCAAATGGTAGTTCTTTGAGAAGTCCAAAGGAAAAATCTCTAACCAGACTGATCCTAAAAAAAAAAAAAAAAAAAAAAAAAAAAGACACAAACTATCCATTTCAGGATGAGAGGGGTGTTACCACTAGAGATCCTGTAGAAAGGAAAAGGATTTTAAGGGAATACTATGGATAACTTTATGTCAATAAATGTAACAACTTAGAAAAAAGGAACAAATTCCTTGTATGATGCAAAATAAGCTCGCACAGAAACAGATAACCTGGATTGCTCTCTATCCATGAAAGAAATGAAAATTGTAGCTTTTTATAAAAAAAATGTTTATTTTTTAGAGAGAGAGAGAAAGAAAGAGAGAACAGTAGAGGACAGGGCAGAGAGAGAGGGAGATAGAGGATCTGAAACAGGCTCCACACTGACAGCAAAGAGCCTGACACAGGGTTTGTACTCATGAACCATGAGATCATTACCTGAGCCACAGTCAGATGCTTAACCAACTGAGCCACCCAGGCATCCCCAAAATGATAGCTTTTAAGTTTTCCTACAAAAAGAGCTCCCCTTCCAGATAGCTTCTCTGGTGCATTCTATCAGACACCAATGAAAGAAATAATGGAAGAAATACCAGCATTACAAAACTCATACAGAAGAAAGAAAGAAATACTTACCACTCATTCTGTGAAGCCAGGAGTTACCCTGACACAAAATTGGCCAGAGACACTGTAAGAACACTGCAAGGCAATATTCCTCAGGAATGAAAATGAGAAGTTCTAAAGAATATTTTTGCAAATATAGAATTTTTGCAATATAGAAATCCGTCAATATAATTCATGACCGTTAGAATTTATACAAGAAATGTAAGTTTTGGTTAACATTTGAAAAATCAATATATTCATTATAACAAAACACTAAAAAAGAAAAATCACGTGATCATATCAATAGAAAATGCATTAAAAAACCCATTATTCATTCTTGAAAAAAAATTTTTGCCAAGTAGGAGTATAATGGAATTTATTCAAATTGATGAAGGGAGTATTTTGGAAACCTGCAGATAACATGATAGTACATGGTGAAAGCACAAATGTTTTACCCCTAGGATCGAGTACAAGATGAGGATGTCCCTTACCACTACTTCCATTCCGTATTCTACCGGAAGTTCTAGGTAGCAATACAGACAGAAAAATAAAATATTTTCAAATGGAGGAGAAAGAGGTAAAATTATCTTTATTCACAGATGACATGATCATTTCTGTAGCATATCTGAGGGAATTTTGAAAAAAAAAGAAAAGAAAGGTTTCCAGAACTAATGGGTGAGTTTACCAATGAAACATCATAAAAGATCAATATGAAACTGAATATGAAATACTTAGAGATGAATTTGAAGACAAAGTCAAAGTATTGTGCAATGGAAATCACAAAACATTTCCAGGAGAAACTGGGAAATATAAAGTTTTCATGATTCAGAAGGTTTATTACTATTATTAACATTTCAAACCTCCCCAAATTAACCTACAGATTCAAAACAATTCCAATCAAAATCCCATTGTTCATAGCCAAGAGTCCAAATGTCCATTGAATGAGGATGGATGGAGCTAGAGTGTATTATGCTAAGTGACATAAGTCAGTCAGAAAAAGGCAAATACCATAGGCTTTCACTCATATGTGGAATTTAAGAAACAAAACAGATGAATGTAGTGGGACAAAGAGAGAGGGGGGAAACCATAAGGCACGCTTAAAAAAATATTTAGTTACTTTTTAGAGAGAGAGCATGCAAGCAGGGAGGGGCCAAGAGAGAGGGGGACAGAGGATCCGAAGTAGGCTCTGTGCTGAGAGCAATGAGCCTGATGCAGGGCGCAAAGTCACAAACTGTGAGAACATGACATGAGCTGAAGTAGGATGCCTGACCAACTGGGTCACTCAGACACGCCAAGCAGACTCTTAACTATAGAGAATAAACTGAGGGTTACTGGAGAAGGTGTGGATATAGAGGAAGGGGTTTAAGGATGAGCACCAGGTGATGTATGGAAGTGTTGAATCACTGAATTCTACTCATGACACTAATTATTAAACTGTTTGATAACTAACTGGAATTTAAATAAAAACTTGTGGGACTTCTGGGTGGCTCAGTGGGTTGTATCCAGCACTTGATTTCAGCTCAGGTCATGATCTCACAGTTCATGAGATTCTCTCCCCCATCCTCTCTTTCTCTCATAATAAATAAATAAATATTCAAAAAATAAATAAAAGCTTGAAGGAAAAAAAATCCCATTGTTAGGTATTAGGAAACGCAAATTAAAAAGATGGATTGTACCAAACATCATCCAGGATGCAAAGCACCTAGAACTCCTTTACGCTCTGGACAGTGCACTCAGCGAAACAGCGCCATCGCTTTGGGAAACTGGCAGTTTCTTAAAAAGTTAAATGCGTGTTTATCATATGATCCATCCGTTCAACTCCTGAAAACTTGTGCTTATACAAAGTCTTATGTGTAATCTTGTAATTGTTTTGTTTTTAATAGTCAAAACCCAAAACCCCAAATGTCCAGCAAGGAGTGAGTGAATGGCCCAACTGTGGTATAGCATAGTATCCAATATGATTCGGCGTGAACGAGAGTCAGCTCCTGCTACGGCTTCCAACACGGAAGGGTCTCAACACACTCGTGTGAAGTGAGAGAAGGCAATGTTTTTTAGAAAGCACATAATATACAATTACATTTTTGTAAACTTCTGGGATATGCAAACTAATATTTAGGGACTGGTAGCAGACCAGTGGCTGTGTGGGGATAGTAAGAACAAGCAGGGGTGGGCGGGAGAGTTACTAGGAGCAAGAGGAAATCTACAGTGGCAATGGATGTTTAGTATGTTGGTAGTGGTCATGGTTTCATGGTATTTACACATGTTAAAACTCATCACATTGTATACACTAAAGAAGTGCGGTTAATTATACATGGATTATTTAAATCAACACAACTGTTTTATTAATAAAATAATCTTCAAGGGTGGAAAATAATTATGCTTAAAGTGTGAAGTAAACCATTTCCTTTTACGTGCCATTCTCGCAAGGGGCCATGCTTATCTCTCAATCGTTCCAATTTTTAGTAGATGTGCGGCCAAAGTGAGCACAAGCCGTTGCTTTTTAAAGACATTACAGTATGTCTATTTGTAAACCTTCCTATAATTATACACGCATAAAAATAAGAAAAAGCTCTTCTATTCAGACACCTGAACTTCTGTTAATACTGCATTGGAAGTACAAATACAGTATTTAAAAATGAAGCAAAGGATGCAAGGCATGCTAATTCAAAATATAGTTTTGACATTTAGTTGAGATAAATATCTTTCCTCTGCATTTGTACAGAATTGAAAATTGACGAGGACATTGGTGAGGACACCTAAAGACATTTATTGGAGCTGAATTGGACAAGTAAAGAGGCAAAGGATCAGTGATTTATGAACATAGCCTGTTTCAGGCAAAGGAAAGTGAATTTAAAAATCTCAAGCATATACCTTGCTAAGTAATTTCTAAGTATAAAATTGACCCCATGAGCTAAAAATTGGCCAAAAAGAAGCATAAAACTCATATTTAGGAAAAGCTATGAGGGCAATCAGTCCCTTCCCTGTAAGTAACACTTTATTCCTTTCTCATGCATTCACTTTTATTTGACTTGATGTGTTTTGAAAAATCCTTCTAAATGGATTTTCATCCAATCTCATTTCAATCACTTCCTTCAAGAATCGGTTTCTTAAATTTAGTTTTTGATGTCAATAGAATCATGATTTTAAATTTGGTTCTCAATTTTATATAATCAACCATATCTCATCCACTGATGAGATTTTTAAGAGATTTTTTAATATTTATTTATTTTTGAGAGAGGGAGCGAGCAAGGAAGGGTCAGAGAGAGAGGGAGAGAGAAAGAATCCCAGGCAGGCTCTGCACTATCAGCCTGATGCACAGAGCCTGACACGGGGCTCAGACTAACAAACTGTGAGATCATGACCTGAGCCAAGATCAAGGGTCAGATGCTTAACCAACTAAGCCCCGATGCCCCTCCTCCACTGATGCTTTTAGACATGTGTTGGCATGTATACTTTTCTGATGTCATCTACTCAGTGGAACCACATTGTCTATGCTCCCAAGAGTATCTCCTTCTCTCTTTGGCTACCTTCCTTTGGGCTATTTCTCTGTTAATGCACAGCCTTATTTGCGTGTATGTTGTGTGAGTGTGTGTGTGTGTGTCTGCGTGCATGTGCGTGTGTATGTCTTCTCTCCCTCTCTCGTGGTGAAATTAAATGTGGTAAATGTCAAACGCTAAGTTGATTTCTTGTTGGCAGCTTAATAAAATTATTTAGTAGGAAAAAGATAAGAAGATTAATAAAATATGAGATCGATTTCTCTGCCATTCCGTTATTTGCAGCTTACTTGTTACCATTAATGGGCTGCATTTTGAATGGTCTTCATTTTTAGTGTCTCTACATATTACCCTTGAGGAACAAACCATCATTGTTGCTTTATGTGAGTCAACAGGTCAGCTGTCTTCTAAGACTCTCTGCACTGCATATAGAGACCAAGGTCCTATTCAAAGCATTTGTATTTGCTTCCTAAGTGACAAGATAACTACTCCGTGGTGCTTTTGCTGTGTGCTAACAACAAATCTGGGCGGTAGCTTAGGGGTGGGGGTGAGGAAGTACATGGCAACAGATGGTCAGTAAGATATGTGTTTATTCACTAGTCTCCTGCAAAACATCAGCCAATATGCACCTGAAATGAAGTCAAATATTACTCAGGAGTGTGGTATCACCATAATGGGGAGACGACTAGAACAAATAGGTCTTTTCTGAAGTGATCTTTGTGCATTGTTTCCAGGAGCTAGGGCCAGACTCAGGAACACAGGGCTGGGGACAGTTGAAAGCTGTCTGGAGGACCACGCTTCAGGCTCACAGTCTACAATGGGACACAAAACAAGCTTGAATTTCAGTATAATTTAGTTAGATTTTCACTGTGTTAGATAAAACTATGTCTTATGTAACTGTTCTTTTCCCAGTGTTACAGAAGTTTATTCTGAGTGAAAGTGCTTTTAATCTAACCCCGTCATCAACCTCCAATAAGCTAAACTAAATTTAATCATAAGTTGTGACCAGTGAGGAGGCTGTGGAGACCACAAATATGTGCTCCAGAAATGAACTGACTTGCCAGACTGGCTCATGAACTAGTCTGAGTGGAAAAATTTCTTCCATCTGACTCACTGGCATGGTTTCAACCACGATGTTTCGTAAACTAATAAGTATAGTTTGGGTGTTACAATATGGTGTAATGAGTCCAATAGATGAGATGAAAATATGCACTTCAAAACCTTTGCTCAGTGAGTGTGACCAAAATAAACCACGATAGGATTCACAACTTGGTTAGTATGTACCCTGCATTATACCTACAGTGACTGGAAAGAAGGTTCAGGGGTTCAATTTCAGCCAGAAAACAAGCAAGTAAACAAAGTGGACAAGGGACCAAGCATTGAACAGACAACGCTCTGCACCTTTCAGATTTCTCACTGAGGCTCCTTCCCAGCCGTCTGCCCTCCCCTCCTCTCTTCTCCTGCACTTTGGGGACACTGTCATAGATGCAAGAATCTTCTCTATTTTAATAGCCTATATTATTTAATGATAGTGAGTCCATTTATGTTTTGGAAACAGAATAGAACTAGTCATAATATAGCTTACTTATATTTAGATTAGGTAATAATCATGATAATTACTAACATTTATTGAGTTCTTAATATATGCTATATCCTATTCTAAGTACCTTACATATATTAACGTATATAGTTCTCTCAACAATTGTATGGAATAATTATTATTACTTTCTTCATTTACCCATGGGAAAACCAAGATATGGGAAACTTAAGGGCTATTTTCAGGGACACACCGCTGACAAGTAGTAGAATGCAGATCGAGTGATTGTGACTTAACCAAGGTGTACTGCCCCTGCGAGTGTAATATGGCACTTCTCAACATGGTAACTAAGCCAAATAAAAAACGTGGTAACTGATGAGAATAAAACACAAATACGATACAGTACTTCTTACCACCACATCAGTTATTATTATATTCATAAGAAAGTACTAAGTTTTGTCATAAATTGTGCTCTAATATGTTTAAAGGATTCCACTGTACTTCATTAGTTTACTTGGATGTTTTGAACATTTCTCAGGAGTGAAGTGGTTTCCATTTCAACCAAAGTCAAGAAATTGCTAAAACAATACACTTAACCATGGTTTTCAAATCTATTGTTAGTTAGTATCTTTGTCCAGTCCAGAAGAACCGGGGTCAATTCTATATAAACAAATGGCATTTGGAATTTTTATCAGTTATTTCAAACATCATTCAAGGAGTGACTTGATCTCTGTGAAGTTGGGTCCACTTTGTCATCTGTTCTTCCTTCTGTTGCTTTTCTGACCAGTAAACCACAGCAATTTCAGCTTCGCATCCTCCGTGAGGCTGGGCAACTCTGTACCCGGTGAGAGCTCAGTGCTCTCAGCTCTGAGACCAGAGGAGAATATGAGCTCAGGGGGTAGTCAGGAAGGATAACAGTGAGCAGATGAGTATAAAGTGCTGATCTTATCATATTCTCATCTCTTAACTTGGATGCTGATTTGCCAAATATGATTTCCTGGATAGCTCTTCCTTAAACTTTTGACTGGCCCATATCTGTGTATTTGTGGTTCTTTGGCACTGGCTTCATTGACTGTCATACAGCCGTTCTATAAACAAGTGAAAACCTGCTATGTTTGGGTAACATATTTGGAATAAAAATTTTCTAGTTTCCTGTTATTTTCCTATGATTAATTTAGTAATGAAAGGATGATTTACTTCGAATAGGATATTCCAGAGTCTTCTGGATAAAGTGTGCTAGAACATGAGAACAGGGCATTCCTCTTGGCTCCACATGCTTTCCAACTAATGAAGTGGTGGAGAAATCAGTGCCTTGTCACCACGTAACATCGAGGATAAATGCTAATGAATGATCCTTTCGATGCCAGGATTCAAAGAAACAGGAGCATTTTTGTTTTCCTGTGAGACATCTCTGGCTTATCTGATTTGGTTAGTTTTATAGGCTTCTCGGTTTCTTATCATTAGTCCTTTCCTTTCCTAAATCAAAATCCAATATAACTTCAACAAAATTTAGGTGCAAACTATTTGTACACTCATGAGATAATGTGTTGATGGATTAAAAGGGAAGGATATTAGTACCTGTATTTGGTTCGAATGTGCACATTAAGAGTTTATGTGGAATTATATTTCAGATTGCCAACTAGTGTACTTAAGAGTAAACTCTGGAAGAAATAGAAAATTTGAACAGACCCATAACTAGTGAAGAAATAGAATCAGTTATTAAAAACCTCCCAGCAAATAAAAGCCCTGGACCAGATGGCTTTCCTGCGGAATTTTACCAGACATTTAAAACAGAGTTAATTCCTATCCTCCTCAAGCTGTTCCAAAAAGTTGAAACGGAAGGAAAACTCCCCGACTCATTCTATGAAGCCAGCATCACTTTGATTCCCAAACCAGATAGAGACCCAGCAAAGAAAGAAAATTACAGGCCAATATCCCTGATGAATATGGATGCAAAAATTCTCAACAAGATACTAGCAAATCGAATCCAACAGCATATAAAGAGAATTATCCACCATGATCAAGTAGGATTCATCCTGGGTTGCAGGGCTGGTTCAATATTCGCAAATCAATCAACGTGATACATCACATCAACAAAAGAAAAGATAAGAACCATATGATCCTGTCAATAGATGCAGAAAAAGCATTTGACAAAATACAGCATCCTTTCTTAATAAAAACTCTCGAGAAAGTCGGGATAGAAGGAACATACTTAAACATCATAAAAGCCATATATGAAAAACCCACAGCTAATATCATCCTCAATGGGGAAAAATTGAAAGCCTTCCCCCTGAGATCAGGAACACGACAGGGGTGTCCACTCTCGCCACTGCTATTTAACATAGTGCTGGAAGTCTTAGCATCAGCAATCAGACAACAAAACAAAATAAAAGGCATCAAGATTGGCAAGGAGGAAGTCAAACTTTCACTTTTTGCAGATGACATGATACTTTACATGGAAAACCCGACAGAATCCACCAAAAGCCTACTAGAACTGATTCATGATTTCAGCAAAGTTGCAGGATACAAAATCAATGTACAGAAATCGGTGGCATTTCTATACACCAACAATGAAGCAGCAGAAAGAGAAATAAAGAAGCTAATCCCTTTCACAATTGCACCAAAAACCATAAAATACTTAGGAATAAACCTAACCAAAGATGTGAAAGACCTCTACACTGAAAACTATAAAAAACTTATGAAGGAAATTGAGGAAGACACAAGGAAATGGAAAAACATCCCATGCTCATGGATTGGAAGAATAAATATCGTCAAAATGGCAATACTACCCAAAGCAATCTACACATTCAATGCAATCCCAATCAAAATTGCACCAGCATTCTTCTCAAAGCTAGAGCAAACAATCCTAAAATTTGTATGGAACCACAAAAGACCTCGAATAGCCAAAATAATACTGAAGAATAAAACCAAGGCGGGAGGCATCACAATCCCAGACTTTAACCTCTACTACAAAGCGGTGGTCATCAAGACTGTATGGTATTGGCACAAAAACAGACGCATAGACCAATGGAATAGAATAGAAAACTCAGAAATGGACCCGCAAGTATATGGCCAACTAATCTTTGACAAAGCGGGAAAATGTATCCAATGGAAAAAAGACAGCCTTTTTAACAAATGGTGCTGGGAGAATTGGACAGCACATGCAAAAGAATGAAACTAGACCACTTTCTTACACCACTCACAAAAATAAATTCTAAATGGATAAAAGATCTGAATGTGAGGCAGGAACCGTCAAAATCCTAGAGGAGAAAACAGGAAAAAGCCTCTTTGACCTAGAGACTCACCAATTTCTTACTCGACACGTCTCCAAAGGCAAGAGAATAAAAGCAAAGATGAACTATTGGGACCTCATCAAGATAAAAAGCTTCTGCACGGCAAAAGAAACAACCAACAAAACGAATAGGCAACCAACGGAATGGGAAAAGATCATCGCAAATGACATATCGGATAAAGGACTAATATCTAAAATTTATAAAGAACTTACCAAACTCCACACCCGAAAAACAAACAACCCAGTGAAGAAATGGGCGGAAGATATGAATAGACACTTCTCCAAAGGGGACATTCAGATGGCCAACAGACACATGAAACGATGCTCAATGTCACTCAGCATCAGGGAAATACAAATCAAAACTACACTGAGATACCACCTCACACCAGTCAGAGTGGCTAAAATGAACAAATCAGGAAACTATAGATGCTGGCGAGGATGTGGAGAAGTAGGCACCCTCCTACACTGTTGGTGGGAATGCAAACTGGTGCAGCCACTCTGGAAAACCGGTGTGGAGGTTCCTCAAAAAAATGAAAATAGAGCTACCCTATGACCCAGCAATAGCCCTGCTAGGAATCTACCCAAGAGACACAGGAATGCTGATGCATAGGAGCACGTGTACCCCAATGTTCATAGCAGCACTTTCGACAATAGCCAAATCATGGAAAGAGACCAAGTGCCCATCAACTGACGAATGGATAAAGAAGTTATGGTACTTATATACAATGGACTACTACGTGGCAATGAGAAAAAATGAAATCTGGCCATGTGTAGCAAGATGGATGGAACTGGAGGGTATTATGTTAAGTGAAATAAGTCAGTCAGAAAAAGACAGATACCATATGTTTCCACGAATAGGTGGACTTTGTGAAACTAAGCAAAAACCAGGGGGAGGGGAAGAGGGGAAAGAAAAAAAAGACACAGAGAGGGAGGGAGATAAAACATAAGAGACTCTCAAAGACTAAGAAAAAACTGAGGGTAAGGGGGATGAGGGAGGGGGGAGAGGGGGTGATGGGCATTAAAAAGGGCACATGTTGGGATGAACACTGGGTGTTATATGTAAACCAATTTGAAAATAAACTATTATAACAAAAAAAAAAAAAAAAAAAGAGTAAACTCTGTATGTGGGGCAATGATTCTTTTGAAACAAGAAAGTAAGGATTATTTGGTTATCTCATTTCTGACAGGAGATTTGCCTGCTAGTCCATCATACTGTCAAGTAACACAATCTGAAGATTCAAAATGAGCATTTGCCCAAGTGAACATATATATAAGATAGATAGAGAGACTGAGAGTGAGTGTCTCTGTTCGACATGATCTTGGTAGCTGTCTCATTCCCAACTTACAGAAGGACGCCCCTTAGCTGGGGTGATGGCTACACCTCTCACTCATGTGAGAGTGATTCTCATAGAAACCTGTGTACTTGTTACCACTTCTTACCAGTATGTACCTTCCTACATCACCTTCCTCATTGGGAAGATGGATTGGCTTGGGAGAAACTAGGTGATCAAGCATAAAAAGAAAGTAAACAAAATACAAATTCTAGTGTAGGATTAAGTAAGTTAATTAATGACAGACACAACAAACATTTGTTAAATACATTAAATAAAAATGACGTTAATATTTTCATGTTTTCTAGAATCAAGTTAACCCCTTTGTATTACTATATATTTCAAGGATAAAGCTTAGGTGTAAATATTTCCCTGCATTGCGTGAAGGTTGGGAAAGGAAAGGTCTTTCTTCCCATAATGATAAAAATATAATAAAACATAATACATAGATACCACCTGCTATATGCTAAACACTTTTATTAAGTGTTGCTTTATGTAAGAACCTCGTGAAGGAAGGTAGGATTATCTCTAATCTACAGATGAGAAACTGAAGCACAAAGAAATTGAGAAACTCATACAAATGATAAGTGGCAGAACTTCTTCAAAGTTTGTGTCTTAATATTAACATTTATTCCAAATATAATTATTTGCAAATATACAAATATATGTGGGAGTATCCTTTATGAAATTAGGATATTTTGAAATTTTATATTTTCTTTTATTCATTCAAGAAATACTAAACATTCGCCATGTACCAGAAATCATGTAAAGTCTTGAAGCCTCAATGTTAAACAAGATAGAAGTAGTTTGTATCTTCACATAGGTCCCAATGTAGTTGAAGATTTTAAAAATCTGAGCCCCTACTTCAAATAACACCACCTGCAGACATGGTCACTGATGATCATTAATGGCCATTTTTAGGGACCAGTGTTGAAGGTCATCTCTTTTCTCCCTATCCAATCCCCCTTTCTCCTCAAGACTTTGACCTACTATTTAGACTATTCCAATATTTCTTACTTTGAGTTTACTTATTATAAATTTCAATGATCTGATACCTCCTGTACCAGGTCAACCTTGCCTAATATTGTTATCTGAAGGCTTTATGCATAAATATCTTCTCTATTCCCAATGACTATAGCTTTTTTGGAGGTAAGGATGATATTTTATGCTTCTTCAATGTTCTCTCTCCATGTATCAGAATAAATATCAGAAATTTAATTAGGTTGTGGTGATGGTGACATCTCAAGTTAGACGCAGTGCCTTCTCCATTTTGGCAACTATTCTTCAATCCATTTTGGATCGAAGTGAATTAAATTATAATTGTTTTTGCAGTGGGAATATTTTAATGTGATTTTTGCAACAACATCAATGAAAGAAAAATCTAGTTAACAAAGTTTAATTTATTATTATGATCATCACCCAATGTGTTTTAATATGCTATTTTTTTGAGAGAGAGAGAGAGAGAGAGAGAGAGAGAGAGAGAGAGAGAGAGAGAGAGAGAGCATCGGCAGGAGGGACTGAGGGAGAGAGAATCCTTAGGAGGCTCCACGCCCAGCACAGAGCCCAACATGGGGCTTGATTCCACAACCCTGGGTCATGACCTGAGCAGAAATTGAGTCAGACACTCAAACGACTGAGCCACCCAGGCACCCCAACATGCTTTTTAAGAAAAGCAAATATACAGGGGCGCCTGGGTGGCTCAGTCAGTTAAACGTCCGACTTCAGCTCAGGTCACAATCTCACAGTCCGTGGGTTCGAGCCCTCACTGGGCTCTGTGCTGACAGCTCAGAGCCTGAAGCCTGCTTCAGATTCTGTACCTCCCTCTCTCTCTCTGCCCCTTCCCCACTCATGCTCTCTCTGTCCTTCAAAAATAGATAAACATTAAAACAGTTAAAAAAAAAAAAAGAAAAGCAAATATACAGATTTAAAGCCAGGGTTCTCATATTAATTAAATTGTGGAGATACATGTCTGGTATAATTTGGCTGTTAGGATTTAGGTTTAAATTAAGCACTTACATTGCAAAAGGGCCACAAATGTCCTTTCTTGAACACAGAGGGACAGATAAGACTATAAATTAAGGCACAGGAAAATCCTTGCAATGTAACATGTACTTGAGAAACTAAAATGTACGTGTCATGAAAGGCAACTAAAACTGCTCTGTGGTGTTGAAGGTTTCACTAAGTACCTTCTCGTTTTTCAATTGGTCTGCCTGCTACTCTGCATTTTTTGAAAAAGAAGTAATTGGTGATATATTCTATTTGTTTTTATGCTGGATAATGTAACCAGAAGGCAGGCAAGCAGGGGGCCTTGGTCACCATGTCCGTGATTGCTTGGATCCTGGACTCCATCTCTGTGCTGCCCCACCTTGTTCAAGTTACTGCTGAGGGACTGACCGTGAGTATCTGGTTTGACTGCAGACCTGCTCAGTGCGTTGGGTGTGGACCGCATGCCAGTCTTAATGAAAAGCACACTGCTTCTGGGGTCATGTTAGAGTAGCCATAAACTGACAAAAGGAACCTTATGCTCTAAACAGATTATATATAGATATTACTACTCAGGTACCTAAATGTTGAGGTGTTACGAACTGAGACCTTAATTCATAATTGAGGCCCTTTGTAAAGAAGTTTCACCCACTGATGAATAGTGTGGAGGAAAGAGTGAGAGATACCCAGAAAGGATCCACAACGTTTTACGATAAAATAAGGAACACCCATATTAGACTAGAACAAAAACTTGTTTTCTAACCCAGATTTTGAATTTTTATCGAAAGCTTATTTTATGTTATTTATAGTTTATTGTATATATTTGTACTTCAGTCCACCTTTACTCTTAATCCCCAGCACCTGTTTCCCCCATCCCTTCACCCACTTCCTCTCTGGTGACCACCAGTCTGTATCATAGTATGTTTTTCTGTCTCCTTTTCTTTGTTTGTTCATTTGTTTTGTTTCCTAAATTCTACATAAAAGTAGAATTATGTGGCATTTGTCTTTCTCTGACTGACTTATTTCACTTAGCATTCACTTAGCATTATACCCCCTAGATCCATCCAGATTGTTGCAATTGGCAATATTTTATTCTTTCAAAATAGCGTATATATACATATATATACATATATGTCACATGTGTATATGTATATAAATGCCACAGTCAACCATGGATTTTATATGGATTATTTCAGGTTTTCTTTGTTTTTTAATTTTTTAAATATTTTTAAGTTTATTTATTTTGAGAGAGAAAGACAGAGAGCATGAGCCAGTCAGGGGCAGGGAGAAAGGGAGAGAGAAGTCCAGGCAGGCCCCACACTGTCAGCACAGAGCCCAACACTGACTCTAACTCATGAACTGAGAGATCATGACCTGAGCGGAAACCAAGAGTTGGATGCTTAACTGACTGAGCCACCCAGGCATTCTGGTTTCAGGTTTTCTTAATTATTTTTTTTGTAGATATATGTTTGTGTTTTGTTATCTTCTGTATCTATCAGGGTTATATATGGCTACAAGTGACTGAAAACAAAATATCAAGGGCTAAACGATACAGAAAATATCTTTCGTTTTGACATATATAAAATGTTATAGTAAGAAATTTGCTTTTGGTGCGAAGAATATAATCATTAGGGATCCAGCTCCTTACTCATTACTTTGGCCGTTCTCAATACCCAGCTTTGGCTGTCTCTGCTCAGACCAAGGTGGCCATACAAGATGCAGGCATCGTACTGCGTTCCAGCACATGAGGACACGAGGAGGGCAGAAGGGACACAGTCCTCTTCTATGCTGAAAGTCACACATGATTGTTCTGCTCACATTTTTTGGCCAGCCCTTAGGTACATTTGCCCACCTAGCTGCAAAGACCGACTATATAACCCTACCTAATGAGGTGTGGAGGGGATGTGGTTTTTGTTGTTTTTGTTGTTATTGTTGTTTGTTTGAGTGGCCCAATGCTAGGCTAAAATATGTTTTTTGTTTTTCTTTTTTTTTTTTTTCTATACAAAAAGGGAGAAATAACAGATCTTTCAAAATAAATCAGTTTCTGACACATAAAGTTTTGGCACTCTCCGGACTTCCTCAGTGACAGGTGGATTTCACTCATATTCACGTGACATCCCATAACATGGTAGTCAAAAGAAAAGCCAGATAGAGAGTTATTACTTTAACAAAGCTTAGTCCTACTATGTTTTGCTAGCTTTGTACTTCCATGAGTGATGAAAGAAAACAATCAATGGGAATGTTAAGGTTTCTGTGTAATAGTGTTGTGTTGTTGAACTTCATATATTTGTGTTATAAGCTACTCCTATAAAACAATTAAATAGCCATTCCATCCATACATTTAAAAGCCTGGGGGTGCCTGGGTGACTCATTCAGTTAAGTCTCCAACGTCAGCTCAAGTCATGATCTCACGGTTCATGAGTTTGAGCCCTACGTTGGACTCTCTGCTGACAGCCCAGAGCCTGGAGCTTGCTTCAGATTCTGTGTGTCTCTCTCGTCCTCCCCCACTTGCACTCTGTCTCTCTCTCAAAAAGAAATAAACATTTAAAAAAATTAAAGCCTATATCGAGTGCTTGAGTGATAAACTTGAAAACTAAGCTAAAATTTGATTTTGAAAAAGAAACATGCAACTCCAAACTTTAGGAAAATAGTAGTTCTCTTTTAAAGTAAGTTATATGGAAGACAATTTTGTGGCAACTGTATGTAAAATTGTCTAACCTACTGGATCTTCTTCAACACCGCCATCCATTTTGCCAAGAAAAAAAATCCTAATGAGGTAGAGAATAATTAATCATAAATGACAGTAATATGAACTAAAAGTCTATACTTTCTCTCTAAAAAATTACTGAGGAAGTGAGGAAAATATTAATGTAATATATAATGCAAATGTGATTTCCTGTCTTTGGAAATTTAAGACATTACAGTCTGTTACCACAGGGAAACGGGTGATGGAATTTTAAAAGCTAGAGTATAAATTGGTGGCCTTGTAATTTTCGGAGGGTACTAGTCAAGCGGCAGCAATTACTTTAAAAGATTATTGGTAGATGTGTGGTCTGGGGGTATTTAGGATTTAACCATCTGTCTATAGATGGACCATCCGTCATATGTGAAGATGCTCTCTTCATCCAGCCTCAGCAGTGGTGACATGTCTGCATTACCCAGCCCTTTGGGTCTTCTCAGCCCCACAAGGGCAGGCAAGCTGAGGGGCATTTGGGGATTAGCCACAGGTTGCAACACCCCTTGAGAGATGAAGAGCGGATCTCCCAAACCTTGAGCACCTCGGTGGCTCACTCGGTTAAGCATCTGACTCTTGATTTCGGCTCAGGTTATGATCCCAGGGTTGATGAGATTGAGCCCCAAGTTGGGTTATGTGCTCGCAGGTCTGAGCCTGCTTGGGATTCTCTCTTTTTCTCTCTCTCTCTGCCTGTCCCTTGCTCATCCACTCTGCCACCCCCACCACCTCATTCTCTTTCTCAAAATAAATAACCTTTTTAAAAATAAATAAATAAATAAAGAGAGGATCTCCAAATCTTATCTGTGAAAATCACATTTTCTTGTGGCTGGACAACTTTTAGGTGGATTAGTCAAGTCCCTACAAACTGTAAAAACTCTTAATTTATAGATTTAGAAAAAAATGAAAATGGAGATCATAGTTCTAGTGGTCTGAGGATACCACAAATCCAGGCATCACAGCAATACAGTATTTTCATACTTGAAATCATAGCCTAAATTTCACTTTCAATTTCCCCCCATGCGCTAGGTATGATAAATGCAATAATATTGAAAACCACAAATGCTTATTCTTCTTTTCATATGGGAAATTGAGATCCAGTGATGTTAGGCAACTTTTCCAAGTTGGGAAATTAGAAAATTCTGCTTTAAATCCAGATCTGTCTGACATGTAGACCATATAGATTTTTTAAATGAAAGATTTAGATTAGAGGACATGTTCGAAGACTCCTTCACATGAAAAGATTTAGGGGCACCTGGGTGACTCAGTTAAGCGTCAGAGTTTAGTTCAGTTCATGATCTCACAGCTCCTGAGTTTGAGCCCCACATTGGGCTCTGTGCTGACAGCTCAGGGCCTGGAGCCTGCTTTGGGTTCTGTGTCTCCTTCAGTCTCTGGTCCTCCCCTTCTCATGCTGTGGTCTCTGTCTCTGTCTCTGTCCCTCTCTCAAAAATAAATAAACATTAAAATATAAAAAAATGAAAAGATTTAGACCTGGTAGCATGACTTAGGTTTCAATTACAACACGGTATCTTCTGAAGAGATGAAATTTTATCTCCTTATATTTCCCCCAATTGACTTATTTCCACTTATAATCCTCATCCTCAAGAAAATAGCTTACAGTCTTGTTGTTTTATAGGGTGGCTCATGATCCAAGTAAGTATGGTTTTCTTAAAGCCAAATCCATGCGGTCTACTTATATTTTAGTGAAGAGCATAGACTCTATATTTGGGGGAATTTCGGAGCCCCAGATCATGATAAATCAAAGAATACAAACTATTCTGGGATGATCCATTCAGGATCAACTTCTTCTTCTTGCTTCTTGCACCTGAACGTACTCATCAACCCCAGTTTTGGTTGTTACTGTTCAAAAAGGCACAGGATATTTCCCTGGGATTGGGCTTCCAGACCATTTGGGGGGCTTTTAAAGTCATGAATGATACTACTATCCTAGCTGGAAAAGCTGGAAGCTGTCAGATTCCATATGCAAATGTACCAGATGAAGAACTCGAGATCGTAGAAGTCTATTAACTCTGCTTGGATATATTGGTCACCATAGTCCATGCCAGGATCATAAGGGCTTCTGAATGATTCAGGTTTTGACGCTATATTGGAAGAGTTTGTTGCCAGCGTCCCTGTGATGACTTTGTAACTTGAAACAAAGTAAGGCCTAAGGCTTGTAGAGATGAATAAAATGTAGCATGCTCTTAAATTTTAGATAATTCTGAGTGCCTGGTGATGGACTCACGCTTAATTACATAGGAAAAAAGCTATTCTATACATTTTACGAACCTCCAGTATTGCCTGTGTGCAGGAGGTAGTATGGTGGAGTGAGAAAAGTATAGCGTCCAGACTATGCCAATCCTGACTGGAGTCCCGGTTGTGGAATTTGGAGTCTGTATGTTCTTAAACCGGTCACATGACCACTCTAATATGATTTTCTGAATCAAATTTACCACTATTATAACAAATACACACATAGGGCTGTTGTGAGGGTCTAAGAAAAAAATCAGAAGAGGCTGCTCTATAAAATAAAAGGAATTGTTTAAAAGTGAGCTATTTCAGGGCACCTAGGTGGCTCAGTTGGTTAAGCATATGACTCTTGGTTTCAGGTCAGGTTCTCATGGCTAGTGATTTAAAATTCTGCATCAGGCTCTGTGCTGACAGTGGTGAACCTGCTTGGATTCTCTTTCTCTGCCCCTCCCCTGCTCTCTCTCTCTCTCTCTCAAAATAAAGAAACTGAAAAAAATTAAAAAAATAAAATAAAGGTGAATTGTCTCGAAGCATTTTTCTAAAAGGGATTAAGAGTATAAATCCAAAAGAAAATATATTATGTCTGTAAGTAGTAACCTTTTTTTTTTTTTTTTAACAGATGATGCTGATAAAGTCAAGGTTAACTGAGGGGAAATCTTTTGACAGTTGGTAGTAGTGAGTGACATAGAAGGTAACTGTGTTGGGTACAGATTGAGGAAAGACTGCAAATATTTAATTTTTGTTTATTTTCAGCATATTTAACAATAATTAAAGTTGATAGAAATCAAAACTTCCGCACATATAAATCCTACTTTACAACTGCAGGAAGGAAATTCTTGCACACATCCTTGAGGCACTCTTGTGGGTTAATATGATGGAGTAAAAAATAATGTGATTTTGCTATCTTATAATTAAAATTTTTGTCTATTTTGCTATAACACACGAGACTGATGGATTTATCGTCAGAAGGTTTGGTGTGTGTGACTGAGATTTTCTGACAAAATATGGGACACAGCCATACATGTTTTCTTCAGAAGACCCTGGAACAGTAGAGGCATGCAGGGCTGCTGAGATGCGGGGGGGCATACTCTGTTCCTGGCAGCTGAAATTATTGTCTATCCAGAAGACATGTTTCCTTCCCAGTGGGCCAGAATATCCTACACATTATGGTGTCAAAATGAGAATTCTAAGAAATCTGTGTTGAAGTTCCAGAAGTTGCTATTATTGTCAAGTCCTAAAAGCTATATGCATTTCTAATGCAAAGGTCCAATTGAAGCCAACATCCAAAGTCCTCAGAAAAATAGAAATGTTTAGTAGCAGTGAAACATCCAGATTTGACATTAAGAAATTTCAATGGATGCAATATGAGATGGGTCTTTGCAGCAGCCTTTGTTACTTCTTATTTCTGCAACATCCTCATTTCCTCTAAAAATAACAATTCCCAAGGTCAGTCATGGTCATCGATGTCTCTGAGGCGGGTGTGCTGATCTGCAAGGGCTGCTGCATGAACGAGCTCCAAGATAAGGGGCACAGGGATGAACTTAGCCTGCACAGTACAACAGCAAAGGTGACACTTAAAATCAGTTTTGTTATAGTAGAAAATTAGGTAAGCCCATTTTAATTATTAAAATGATAAGATGAATACAATCCAGTTGGTAATATTTTAATGTTGGCTGATGAAATTTAAAATATTTATAAATTTTACAAGGCATTTCTTGAACAATACTCAGCAGTACAGTCAATTAGTAGTAATACCGACAGCTGACACATCCTGAACTCAAACTATATGCCAAACTCTGTCCTGAGTGCTTTATTGGCTTGATCTACAATTGTCCTATAAGATATGGTAAGGCTTTGCAGTGCATGGTTGGCTCAGTCAGGTAGGTGTCTGACTCTTGATTTCGGCTCAGGTCGTGATCTCACAGTTCATGAATATCAAGTCCCACATCGGGCTCTGCGCTGACAGCTCAGAGCCTGGAGCTTGCTTCGGAGTCTGTGTTTCTCTGGTCTCTCTCTCTCTCTCTTTCTCAAAACAAATAAATAACTTTAAAATAAAGATGTTAAGGCTTTGAGAAACTAGGTCATTGCTTATGATTCTTAATTCAGGAAGTGGTGTTCTGGGACTCCTACTGGTCAAATCCCAAAGCCCCATTCTTGATGATTACAGTGCATTACCACCTTCCCATTGCTCGCTTTCCGTTTGGGTTTCAGAAGCAACATGATGTGTAGAGGAATATACAGCATTGAGGATATAGGCACAAATACTGGGTACTATTTGTAAATATTAACAGGATCAGATGCATTGTACATAGGAATGATGCTATTTAAATAATGTTTCAAAACTATCCTTCATTTTTTTTCTTCGTGGATTTCTCCCCCAAACCAGTATGGTCAGAAGAAGGCAAAGTTGGCCAATAGAAGTATACAATTTAGTTGTTCAATAAGAAGCTGCTTATCCAGCAAGGGTGTTAGGAATGTCCAAAGCATCTTTACAGTCCCGGGAAGGATCTGGGAGATGTCAACGCTTAATCCTGGTAATTTCCTTCCCACAGTGGCCACACCTGAAACCAAAGCTGAGCGATGCTTTGACTTAGGCCATTGCATTCTCTCCACCCATTTGCCTGTTAGATTCGTACATGCTTTTCTTTCATTAGGAAAATTCATTCCCTGTGACTCCCACTCACCCTTACCCTGAATACCAGGGAAGGTTCTGTCCAAACCCCACACTTCCTTACCAGCTCAAACTACTGCTTTTTCTGTCTCAACTCTTATTACTGGAAGAATGTGCCCCTCATGCCTGTAATTGACATTCTTGTATTGTTTTTACTCCTTAAAAAGAGAAAAACACCCTGCAAGCTCAGGACAATGTCAAGGGCATTATCTTTATTGTGTATCTTGGCAACAGACTTTATACACTCCTAGACATACTGTAAGATAAAATGAAGACTTGCTAATTGGTGCATTTTTACAAATTGTGCTCATTCATATGTTTCTTTTAAAAATCGACTTCCACTATAGCTTCTCCATTTTCCACCCCCACGTGACATCGGTGTTACCTCCTCTGTGACCACTCAAGATCTTATTTAACACAAAGATTGCAGTAGCATGAAAAAACTGAGCTATTTTTGTATTAAGAAATGTTTTTTTAAATGGATACAATGTGAATCTTATATTCTTTCCTATTTTCTCTTGCTAAATGTGCCTTTAGTATATACTTGTGTATTGGATGACTCCCATTCCTCGCGTTTTTACTACACAAACAATTTATAGTATTTTGTTTATAAATTGCCATTCCCCCAGGAAGAAGTGGTGCATTTTAAGTGAAGAGCTCTTAGAGGTCATCTTCTTGAGGAAAATTATTTCCCCTTTTTCAAGTAGGAAATATAAGAAGTGTTACTTTATCATGATTCTCCACATTCCATCCACATTAAACATTTGCAGTTTTCCTTGTCTCAGTGTATATGAGGAGCGTGACTTTTGGAGACACTCAGATCTGCTCAGCTGAAAAGTCTTGTTACTCGTGACTCAATAATGATGATGACATAAGTAGCACTCAGATTTGTTTTATGATTGACAAAGCAGCTCCATTTTTGTTTCCTGGCCATCCTTTGGACATCATTCCTTCACTTACTGAGAGCCTCTTACGAGTCCTGTACTGTCATAGGATCTGGGCTGCAACGATTCGCATTCAAAGAGTCCCTGCCCCCACACGACCTGCACTTTAGGGAGACAGACAATTGACAACAACGATAAAAATATAATAAACCCCTGCACTTTCTATGGCACCATTCTGAAACCAAAAAACAAAAAACAAAAAACTCCTGAAAAACCTAAAGTTTCATCACAACTCCTCTGGAGTCTCTTGACCTGAATTAACAAAAGACTGTATCTAAGTTTTGTTCATCATAATGACAGTGAATACTCATATCTGTATTTACAGAAATATCAACAGGCTCAATCTGGGTCGCCGTCCCACGTCCTGTGGGGAGCAGAATGGAAGTAGAATGTATACTGTATTGCTTTTCTAAGGGGAGAAAGCATCAATTCTCAGAGGTATCTGGCTGTGAGTTTCAAGTAAGTGACTGCCCTGTAGAATGTGGTGGTGATAAATCATGAATAAAATGAAGAAGGGAAAGTGATAGGAAGGTCTTTCTTTCTTGAATTTCAGTCCATTGGATCATCGTTGGATTTACAGCTCTCTGGTGTCTTTAAAATAAGATTTATTTTCGTTGTGTGTTTGTGTTCTGCAGGGAAACTTTGGCCCTACTGCACCTGCTGCATCTTACCCCAAAGCAGAGTGCTGATACACGCTTCTTTTGAACTATAGATGCAGAAAAGTTAAATATCCTCCAATCTAACCACTGGGCTCTGGCAACCATCTCTACATGCATAGATCTGTCTGTTTTAGAACCGGTTACATTCAGGAGGGTCTTAGATCCTGGGACTGTTGACTCCATGTCTCATTAGCATCTGGCATCACCATGTCACTCTCATGAAGAAGGACAGGGATGGCAGGATGTGCCTAATTTCTCTCTGATGCCTGTGGTATTATTTCTCTTAGCCTCTCAGCAGGAGTCAGATAACTTGTCGCAGATCTTCTGGGCAATATGGCTAAGGCTGTTTTTTTCTCTCTACTCATGATGCAAAAATGTTACCTTGCATGTTTTTTTTTATAATTTTATATTTGTTAAGTATTTTCTTAAGTTTATTCTGAAGATGGTTTCTTTCCTAAAATAACGTTCTCTGTACACATTCGAGTTGAAATATATATGGAATATCAGCTAGTTGACCTTGGTAATTTAAACTCCTTGAGCTTTTTTTTTTTAAATCGTGTTTCATTGAGAATTATAAATAAACTTGCCTATCAATATCACTCCATTGTTACTGCTGTTACCCTCATTTTTAAAATGATTTCTACCTCACTAGATTGTTTTGGATACAAATGTACTGATGGATATAAAATTATTTGCATAGATAGTACTAATGTGTTTTCAATGTTATTTATGGTTCCCATGACTGGAATAAATAGGTGACATCTATACATATCCCAAAAGAGAATTAAATCAAGTGATAATAACTATAGAAGAAAAATAATCCATTTATGAATTTTAGGAAAGAATGGCTTATAATAGAATACATGTGAAATATACGAAGCTTAAAAATGGGAAAAATGTCAGATTTGATGTTAGGAAATGAAGTTTATGAGATCAGAAAACTTATCAAAATTAGCATGATATAAAATACAAAAAAGTGAACAAGATTTATAGGATTTTGCACATGCTCGTACTTCTGCTTTGGTGTCAAAAGGAACGTAATTGGAACAAATAATCAGAAGGACACAGAAACGTTTTTTTCACTCTTACCTGGTGAAATCAGTTTAATAATAAAGCTTTAAAATGCCATTATTCAAAGCATTTATATTTTAAAAATCTCAAAATTTAAAAAAGTGTCTGGAATAGAATATTTGTTATAATTTTTTTCTAGCTGAAATTTGCATTTTGCAAATTATATTTGTAATTTCAGACAAAATAAACTTAAAAGTCAGATTTGTTCTAGATTGATTTTCTATCTAATTTTAAGGTATATATTAGATGGGTTGTTAATAAAATATTCAAAAGTAGTTTTAACTATTTGTTTTGAGTTGTGATCATAATAAAGTGTCTTCTTCCTTGCCTCTAGCAAGCCCAGAAGCAAAAATCATTTCTAACTTCCAGATGGCATATTTTTAACAATCACTGAGAGCAAGAAATATAAGCTGGCATGCCACGTTGTCTACCTGTCAAGCCTGCTGAGTGTGTTCACAGTTCACATGAAGCTGCCTCTATTTTGAAATGATAATTGTATTGTAGTCATACTAATACAGCTTTGAGAGTGACAGTGAGGCAGTCTGATACTGAAGAAAGAAGTCCGTAGTGGAAAAGAGTGTCACTGACTTCTGGGTCTGACCCCATCGCTTCTCTGGGGGGAAGTTTTGTGCGAATCTCCTAACCTCGCCAGACTTTTGCTTCTTAGTTTTTAATGTTTATTTACTTATTTTGAGAGTTGGGAGGGGCAGGGAGAGAGGGAGACACACAATCTGAAGCAGACTCCAGGCTCCGAGCTGTCAGCGCAGAGCCCGACACAGGGGCTCGAACCCATGAACCGTGGGATCATGACCTGAGCTGAAATCGATAGTTGGACTTTTAACGACTGAGCCACACGCGGCCCCAGCTTTTGCATCTTTATTGGCTAAATGAGAAGTTTGGAGTAGACAACTTTTAAGATTTCTTCTAGTCCCAATATGTTTTAATTTTATGAACCATGTGCCCAGTTGTGCAAAAGAAGTATTTCTTTTCTGTCAAATTTTATAAAGTGCCTCTTCTGCCTGGTTCAGACATGTGGTTTTGGTGCACGTGCGGTAGATTTTCTTCAGAGACATTTAAATGCAGTTAGTGATTGTCCCTTCTTTCACATTCATTGTAGCTGGGTGGTGTCAGGCGGGGTCACCTGACCTTATGTGTCTTCCTGTGTTGGCACCTGCCCCACATGGACACAGTCTCTGATCATGTCCTCGCTCTGTATGGTCTAGGTCACTTCTCCTACGGTCCTCTTGTTATGGGCCCAAGATACTTTTAGATTCTTCTCTCTCTCTCTCCCTCTCCCTCCCTCCCTACTTCTCTCTCTTTCTCAGCTGACAGTTACAGCTTTCTTGGAGGCATGAAAAAATACAAGCTGCTGTCTCGTGAAGACAGATGGAAACATGTATATGCTACTTGGGACAGTCTCAGCATACACGTACCTCCTTGCACGTCATATGAAGAGGCCCAGTGCAGCTCCTGAACCTGGTTTGGAAGTGGCGTAAGGTTCTCCCCACTCTGAGATCCTCAAGCCTCTTGGGGGGTCATCCTGCACCCCTGCCCAGGACTCTCTGCAGCATGATGGTAGGATAGGTCATTATCCAAATTCAGTAGACATTTGTTTTCTCCAAGAGACTAGTATATTTATACTCTCATCAATCAAGGATGATATATTTCCCACTGTTGGGATGTATGGGATGATAGATCAAACCACAGTTGGTTCTGTTCATGAAAAGCATCTTAATCCTCCTTCCTTCAGATTAAAAAAAAGAAGAGAATACACTAGTTATTATTAAAGATAACTACACATTTTATATTTGTATACAATTTGAGCATTTGCGAAATCCTGTTTCGGACAAATATCCTGAAATATTTGTGCCTACCCATTTTTTTTTCTTCTCCTCTGTCCTTTCCAAACAAGTAATAAGTGCATTCTCTTTACCTACAGGATCAAATTCAGTTTAATTTACCCATTACCTTTTCTATTTTGGCTATTTGAATAGTTCAGTTTTGCTCATTTATGGGATTGTTTGGCAGCAATGTAGAACATTTCTGAAGCTTTCCATTCAAATGAGGAGAAAATCATCCATGATTATCATCTTTGACATAATCTTGGAAATTGTGAGTATACGTGCCTTTTCTCTATATCATCTAAAGATGAAGATGTAAGACAAAGACGAAGCCTGAATTTACACATCGGAGTCGGTGATGGTTCCATTATGCTGCCCTCTGTTCTCTTCAATGGCATTCTATTTGAATCTTTTCCTATTTGATAAAAACTTTAAAAAGCAGACTTCTTGAAAATAGACTTGGAGTAGCAAAAAGAGACCAACTACATCACAGGAAAGCAAATGGAAGAGATCTGAAGTAATGCATTGGTTCGTTCTTTCTGTGAAAAGGGAACTCTTCTTATTTTTGGCAGATTACCTAATGGCTGAATATGCAGGACTGTGTGTTTGAAATCCCAACAAGTTTTCCAAAAATTTCTCACAGATACTGGGGTGAAGAAATGCCTCATCAGTGCCTCTGTCTTAAAATGAAAGAAGAGAAAACACTGCTCATGTGGAGAGAATATAGACATTATTTGATCTGAGAGCAAAAGTTCTCCTCTGTTTACTGATCCCCAACTCCCATTGACTTCATCAGCTTCAGTTTCACAGCAGCAAGGACTTGTGGCAGGATAGAAATGTGAACTTCACGAATAGTATTAATGGATCAAGGCTTCCATAATGAGTTTAATACCTTGGGTGCAGAAACAGTTAGTGGACACTGCAGAGTCCTAAATGATTCTCTCAGCTTGGTGAATTTTATCTTTCCTGTAGGTGGGAAAGTTTTAAAGTGTATGTATTTATTAGATGTGTAGTTTCTGGAACTCGAAAGTAAATAGGTGACCATCACCATGTGACATAAATGTTTTTCACTCATGAGTTGAAGAATTGGGTATTTGGATCCCCAAATAAGGAACTTGAACTGTAGTGGATTTGATTAGGAAAATAGCAACATTCTTGCCATAGCATCCTTGCTTCTTTTCTTCTCTCCTCTACCCCTCTTAATTTTCTAAAAATTAATTGAATAATAATTACGACTTGAGTGTTTTCTATGTGTCCAAGTAAGGAGCTGTTTACTTTACACACTATTTTCTCATAATTTCTTATCACAATCACTTGAGTAGACACTTAAAGCAAAAAGGTTATGCTACTTTTCCAGGTCACACCTGGATGAGACTCAGGAAATTAAATTCAGGTGAAACTGATGAATCAGTTGATTTAGACCACCCCAAGCGCTCCTCCCTCTTCTAGTGAGAGCAGTTTAAAACCAACTCTTTTGGCCTGGTTCTCAGGTGTACTTGAAGGAGCCGGATCAGCACCGGCAGACACATCTCAGAGCCAATCCTGCTGCAAGAACAGCAGGTGCCAGGAAAGCCCTAGCCTGGCCCAGCATGAGAGAGGAGGAAGAGAGCATGGTCTTCCCCAGCCGTCCACCTCAAAGCTGCCAGTCTCCCTACCGTTGCCGCCCGGGTCTCCACTCTGCTTGGTGGTTCTCCGCCCCTCCCCTCACAGTCTCTGCCCAGGAGCCCGTGGTTCTCCGCCCCTCACGTGATTCTTGGCTTCGCCCAGTGGTTCTCCGCCCTGCGCTCGTGCTCTGCCCCGCCCCTCAAGCTCTCTGCCACGCCCCATGATTCTCCGCCCCGCCCTCATGCTCCGCCCCTCCCCTCACGCTCTCTGCCCACCCGCTCTCTGCCCCGTCCCATGGTTCTACGCCCCGCCCCTCACGCTGTCTGCCCCGCTCCGGCGCTCTCCACCTGAAGACCTTCCTTCTGTGGAAGACGCCAGCCATCACCACAGTCGCTTGCCGGACTCCCAGGCCTCAGCCATCCCGCAGACACGCAGGCGGCGACTCCAGCCCAGTGTTGGTGGCCCCGGGCCTCCCCTCAGGCTGCCGCGTGCTGACGCCAGAGGATTGGAGACCACCAATTCTCCTCAAGAGCCTGGCGGCATCACAACTCAGCCCTGGGCTGTGTGAACGGGGCCTGGTGACCCTTGTGTCCCTGTGGACCGCATGCCACCTATTCCCCACGATGACGGGACACATCCCAGACAACAGCAGTGTCCTTGTGAATGATACGTCCCGGTTCCCACGGTGAGGGACGCGGCCCAGAGGTGCATCAGCCAGGCCATCCTCAGTGTGCATATGGACAACACGTCCCCACCCCTACGACGATGGGACACAGCCTGGACATCCTGTGTCCGTGTGGACGACATCTGCCCGTCCCCATGACGGAACACGACGCAGAGGCGCCTCAGCCCAGACATCCTCAGCGTCCGTGAGGAAGACACGTCCCCGTCCCCACGACGACAGGACACGGCCTGGAGAACCGCGGTGTCCGTGTGGAGGACAGTCAGCCCCGCGGAGGACCGGCAGCCTCCAGGACCAGGCTCAGCTCTTGCCACCCTTGCCGTTGGAAGAGAGAAAAGGTAAGGAGAACAGACCACATTTGGTCACAACACGCGCCACCACTTTTTAGCAGGATTTATGGTCTGAGTACATACGGGCAAAAGCCCGCTTGTAACTTCTAGGTGAGGAGTTAGAAGCTCACAGGGTTTTGTACGGTGTCCTCTGGAGATGGGTGTCGTGTGTGGAATTGCCGGCCTGTCTCCTGAAGTGTCCCCGGTGGTGGACGCAGGACCGCGTCCTGTCCGGTGGGTCAGAGGAGACGAACACAGGGCCCTGAGGACGAACGTGTCTAGCTGTACTGCTCACACGTAGACGACACTTGTCCCGCGTGCGCATTTCGTCCCCACCGCTCTGTGTACACTCGCAACGTTCGGTCCTTCTGAGGAAGGGTTCCGTCTTTTCGGATATTTTCACGTGCCTTCCGTTGCGCCGAAAGCAGAGGTTGTAACGAGCGCGTGGCTGGATTATCCTGTTAGTACAGTTCACGTGAGTGTTGTCTTCCGGAGACGCAAAGGCTCCCCGGGTCTTGGTGCAGTTTGTTTGTGCGCTGTTCCCGGAGGAGCGGAGAGATGCGCGCGGGAGGACACGCCGGGGTGTCACAGGCAGGCAGTTCATCGTGGGCCCCTCTTCCTGCACGTTTGATTTGTGGACATAGTGTGTGGAACGGACATGTTTTTACATCTAGTCTCCTTCATGTGACATAGGTCTCCGGAGAACAGAACATGAGTCAGTAGTGGATTTTGTCAATTTTGTGGTAAAATTGACAAGACAGTAATCTTCTGATAACGGCTCGTGGAAGTGAAGGGTTAAACTTATGTCTTATAAACTCACTTCTCGAGAGCCGTGGGTTCTAGCAGTGTTTCTCCTGGTTTTCTCAAGGAACATGGCTCTGGAATGAAACCGTTCGCGTGAGAGTCTCGGTCAAAAACTTGCCTAAAGTTCTCCAAGTCTCCTGTTTTCTCACCTGCGAGATGAGGTAACAGTGTCCCTGCTTCAGTGAGTTATTCTGAGATTAAAGTAGATAATAAATAGGAAGACTTGGAATGGTCCCTGGCTCATCTTGACCTCTCGTAGTTGTGTGTGGCCAGGGTTTAGCATGTTTATAGGAGAGCGAGAGAAATCAGGTCTGAAAAACAGAGCCTGGGTTGAGAAGAGCCTCCTTTCCGGGTTAAGAGGATCAAATTCTCTATGGCAAGGACCACATAAAGATCTGCTTCGGATGAATGTTTGGTGAATCGTGTGGCAGATCTTTACCAACAGAAACCAGAAGGCGGGATGTGTCCCTAAATGCGGCAGGAGGAAGGGAGTGGTAATCGCCTCAATCTGAGGAGACGTGACTTTCGATAGATACACTGAATTGCTCGCCTCGTGTTGAGAAAGGGAGAAAGATCTAGGAGGAATTCCTTTTCTCTTGTTTCCATGGCTCAGTAGATACAAAATAGTATGAATAGTGAATGCAAAATAAGAAGTCGTTTTAGCGTGTAGATTATAGCTAACATAACCTTGGAATATGTTAAATATATGATACCTAAGAAACTTTCAGGGAGACACGTACACAGTTTAACCTGGAACTTGGAAGTTTGGGCTGAAGTTGTGGATTGGAATTCATGAGCAATAACATGATAGTTAAAGAATGAATGATCCCGCCAAGCTAATGAGAAAAAATACAGGTCAAAGAGGGAATTTTCCAGAAACAATAATCTGAGCCATTGGATAAACAGTAGAGAATGGGTTTAAGAGGAAGTCAAAGAATGAGCAAATTAAAAAAAAAAAAGGAGTGAGTACCCAACAGCGTGAAATTCTGCAGAAAGGAAGTAAGATAATAACTGAAAGACCAACTGGGTTGGGTAGGGAAGATGTCCCTCATCTTGGTGAGTGCGGGATGAGTAGTGTGAAATGGACAGAGAGCAGATGGCAGCTGAGGAGGGAACAAAGGGGGAGGAATTGCAAATAGGAATGTAGACCAGTATTTTTTTTTAAGTTGAACAACTGGGAGGGACAGAGGAGCCATTAGCTTGAAGAGATCTCACAGCTGAGGAAAGTGGTTTATTTTGTTGGTTCTAGTTTTTAAAAGGAGGAAAGCATGTTTTTAGGTGAAAGAAGGGAGACTGTGGGGAATATGAATTTACAGAAGAAGGGACTTGTTTTATCATGTCTCCAACATTTAAAGACCCATTTTCTTTTCACTCAGTCATATACTCATTTCCCTCATCCAAATATTCTTCCTTTTTCCTTAACCCTTTGTGTGTGTGTGTGTGTGTGTGTGTGTGTGTGTGTGTGTGTCATCTCTTCTTCCTCCCACATTGATGCTTACTCTGGCACTTATATCCTGTACCTGTCTGCTGACATGCCCATGCACTTTCCCTACTCCCTCCTCTGCTATCTTAGGGATTTTGCAAGAATTACTGTGGCTATTTTGATGGGAGTTTGTTGGCTGATGTACGATTGATTGGTAGTTGTGGAAAATACTGGTATTTTACTCAGTTAACATTTATATAATTGATCCGATATAGTCAATATTTGAATTGAACCCTGTGACCTGAGGAGAAATGCAGGTCCAACATATGTAAAGTAAGAGTAGATATGTTTTCACAGTATTTGATACTATTTAAAGAATAGTTTTTAGGAGAAAAGACACAATACAAATTCATTTTCTGTTTCAATTGGTCAGAGGAGGACCAAACTTTCACTGACAAATAATCTGAAACAGAAACCTCAAGGTGTGAAATTATAGAACAACCTAATGTTTCTTACCTAACTATCCTTGCACTTTCAGATTGTCTTAATGGGAGGAATGTGACCATCTGTAAGCTATGAAACATTTAAACAAATCAGGCAAAATCAAAAGCTTTCAGTAGAAGCCTGTTTTATGAGTGCCTCACAAAGTGATCAGAAAATAATGGCTTTTAACTTGCTTTTGTCTCTGAGATTGCTGGATGTAGATGGAAATCAAACAGTGCTTTTTCCTCTCTGGGCAGTGCCCCACATTGAGTACGTTAAGCACCTTTTACTGCTCTGCAGCAATGAAGCACATTTTCTTAGTGTCAGAACAGACAGCCCATAACCATCAGAGCCACCGGCATTGGGTGATTACATACTGTCTTTAAGAAAGTGCGATGCTCAGATGCAATTCAATTTCGGAATAGGATATGTCTCCTGGCAGCAGGCTCACATTGGACTATCGTGGTGGGACATTGTGCATTAGCTGGAGGGGTAGACTGTAATACAAGTACATAGAATGCATTTCTCTGACAAAAAAAATAAAGAATCCCTCTTGAAAAATTTTATCTTAAATATATTTACTTTTAGTGTTCTGGAAGATGGCAAAAGATCTCAAATTGATGGCCCTGAGAGATGGTAAAAACCAAGTTTAGACCACAGGCTTTGGATTCACATATACCTAGTTTCCAAAGTTGACTTTGGCTCTTAATGGCCGTGTGCCCCAGGGCATGTTACCCATCTTTCCTGTGCTGTTGTTTCCCTGCCAATAAGTAAGACTATAGTACCTGCCTCATAGGGCTGTAATAAGGATTATTATCTAATATGCATCAAGCTCCTGTTCCTATTTCTTGCTGTTATATTTTCTGTCATTTAGGAAATAAGTGTAGGGGACAGGGAGGTGTGGTTTGGGTCCGAAAGTAGAAGATTCAACCCAAAAGAATTACTAAAGAAGATGGCAAGCCATATACAAACCAGGCAGATCTTTTTTTTTACTTTGTTTTTTTATTACCTATTCTATCTAATTCTATGAAAATTCACATGTGCTAATACCATTATTTTGACATTGATTTTATAGGGTTCATTTGTTTTTGCTTGGGCTAAAGATACCCTGGCTTTTACCTCTCTAGGAAGCATGATCACATCTTCATTCTCTGGACCGAATGCCAAAAAGACGTATTTTCCTAGGAGTAGGAATATTTTGTCCATTCTCCCCAAACAAGATGCTGGAACCAGTTGAATTAAGCCCTTCTAGCACCAGGCTTTTATATCAGAGGCCTTTCGATTGGTCTTGGAAGTTAATTGCTTCTTTCAGTAACTATGTGTGGACAATAACCTTCAAAGTGACAAAAATGAATGGGTGAATAAAGCATAGGAATTCTCTGTGGAGGAGCCCTGCTGTGTGCTTAGGGCAACAGAGGGCCTCTGGTTAGTAAAATCAGTAGGTGCAGTAGGCATGTAGTCCACGTGACTGGATAATCTGAAGGCGGAGGAGCTACGTTGCAGTTGGCTAGGTGGGTTTCTGCCTCCCCTGGAGTGGCTTCCAGGTGAGTCTGTTTGAACTGGAGCCTTGTCCCAGGAGCTGAGCCAGTTGTGCGATTTGTGCACTAGGACAGCTGTGTGGGCAGTGGATATTACATTAATATTCTACTCACCTCAGTCTTCCTACAGTAAGGAAAAGGGCGTGTGTTCCCCAAGGTACAGAGGCAAATGCCCTATTTTCACCTTGTTTCTCCCTCCCTTCTCCACCCTGGGTGAAATGAGAGGCTCTGCTTTTGACACCAGGAGTAGTGTATAAATGTATTCTGGGTAAAACACCCTATGACCTTGTCTTCATTTTGGCATCCGATATATTCCTATGACTTCATTGATAGCATAGTGATAACCTGAGAATCCTTAACTTCCCCCAGCCTAAAACCTTGAAACTTCAAATATATTTACCTAAATTTAATTCACCAAAATCAAGTTTATCAATTGGATCATTTCTGAATGACCTATTAGAGAAATTTGCATGTTTCTTTAAGCATTTATAAAATTGAGAGTAATTCGTATTGTTTGATTTTTGAAACTTTTAAAGATCTCTATACAGTTTAGTTACCTGGCTCTCAATTTATTTTGCTAAGAGCTTTTAAAGGTTTATTGTCTTTCTTTCTCCACCATACCCCCACATCCAACTTGGTGAGAGCTGGGGCTAAGTAAGGGTGGTCCTTTATTTGGGGGAATGTATCAAGAGGAAAGTTCCAGAGATTGGACATTTAGTACTATTTTGACTTTGATGAATTAGTTCTCAAAAACTGGCTTCCTTCCTGCAACTTCAGGAACTAAATCTAAAAGGTTGCCTACTGCTTTTCTAGGTGTATTCTTTTTTTATTCCAAATAAGAGTCAATTTCCTAGCAAGTAGAATAAAATTATGCTAGAAGAAGGAGTTCAGAAGAACAGGGGGCTTGTGCACATGGTTATGTACAATTAGAGAAAGGTGTGTTAACATGAAAAATAAGTCTCCTGTTAGATTAAAACATGCAAAACCACATGCATGAGGAGCTAGTGTTATGGAGATCCTGCAATGATTTAAAGTGACATATACTTGGATTACAAAAGGGTTCTGAAAGTAACCCTGCCAGTCCTGCTAAGGATGATTTCAAAGCTCACTGAAAAGCAGAATCTTCCACTAAAGAGTTGTTTTTCTTCTGGTTATAAAAGAAAACCTGTTGGAGAAATGGTAGTGCTAAGTTATCCAGCGGTACTGAGACTGTCAGAAATCAGTAGCTGTTTCGAGGAGCAAGAAAGCATAAGGACAAAACTGATTAGAGTTTGGTCTTTGATGACAGCTGTGAATGAAGTCCTACTTCAGGAGGGTGCATTTGCTCTTCTGGAGTGAAAGCATTCAAAGATGAGGGAGACTTAGAACGATTTCTTTCTTCTTTTCCACAAGTAAGTTACCAGCACACAGTTCAACGCTCCTTGTTTTGCAAATAGAGGCTGATTTCCCTCTTGCTATGTTGTATCTATTTTTCCATGACAGTTAGCAGGTGGACATTAAAGAAAATTTAAACTCCAAAGAAATTAATTTGTAAGGAATTAATATTGCTGATATAATGAAAGACAACCATGCTTTTAGAGCATTGTCAAATATTTCCTGATTGAATGTGACTTCAGCAAAGAAACAACGAGTTATTTTATAACAAATATACAAATAAACTCTTCCTATTTGTCTGTTGTATCCACCAGAAAGGATAGAAAATGGAAACATAATTGGATACTAACAGTACAGAATTAACTTTTGCATAGAGCAAAATAAATTCGATAAGGCCGAGGTGTTCTAAAAAATTCTAGTTAGAAACTCTTCATGCTGCTTTAGTATACTCTAAGTTGATAGCACAATCTCGTACGAGTATAAGAAAATCTAGAACAGTTAGACAAACAATGGTTCAAAGCGAAATTTCAGAAAGCAAGGGGAGTCTGCTCATGTGGAAACCTTCATTAGGATCCTTACAAATTCACCCAACTCATTTCATCAGTATGAAAGGCATTTTTAAAATTACCTTTATTTCAATTATAAGTCTATGATGAAACCACAGTTTTTCATTCCACTTAGAAAACAATACTGCCATTTTTGATGATCAGGGTAAGAGTGGCATTTTCCCTAAATCTGCACCCTTGTCTGTCTCTGCAGACTCCTCATGTTTAGCTTCATGGTTTCTCCATTTGTTTTTGAGGTGGCTTATACCCTCGCTATGCTGCCTACACATGCTTCTGCCAGCCCTTGACTATCATTCTCCTCGTGTCTTGAGTTTGAGGATATAAGAAGGCTTTTGCTGGTTTCATTTCATTTAAACTTGGCATCTTGAAAGATAATTTCTTCCTAAACATGTCTATCCTCTTGCTGAATTGTTTTACCATTATTAACCAACTCCAAAGACTTTCCTCATGTTTTTCATTTCTATTAACTCTTCTCCACAACGTGTACAATCCCTTAGATGTTTTATATTCCCTGTGTATCCAGCATTTTGAATTTTAATGGTATATTTACACTCTGCTTATTTCTCCTATCTCCTGAAGAGTATCTCGGAAGAGTTATGGGTATGGTCATAAAATCCAATAAAGATGCATTTGTCAAACTGATTTATTTTCCAAACTCTGTCTCTGTTAAATTCATAAAAGAATCCAGATTTCTTCAGATATTTGACTACCGTAGTGGAAATGATAAGAAGTGCAAGAGTCATCCAGGCACAGATATTAAAAGGGCCACATGAGAAAAAGCACTGTCGCTTAATGCTAAATTGTTTCTTCTCCAAAGATGAGGCAATCACCTAAGTAGAAAAATTAATCATAAAGCATGTTAAATCATCAGACATGATAAAGTTGGCTTTATGATTCATGATAATTAGTTTGGAAAACTAGAAGGTATAACTAAATAGACTTGTGAGAGCAACTCACAACCGAGTAGTTCATTTTACTTTCAGATTCAGCAGAGAAGCCAAATGCTTCACACACAAAAAAGGTCTCCAAATTCTTTTATAAAACCTACGTTTTTAAGTCATGGAGCCTCAGTACCATGGTGTGATTTTTATATACCACCTGATAAGTAAATAAATGACTTTGAGCAAAACCTTACAATAAAAGAAAAGTTTGTCCTCAATTTTTGTCCCCTTTCCTTATCATCATATTTCCACAAAATCAATGCCAAAAAAAAAAAGTCCTGTTCCCTGGATGTTCCATACAATGTGGTCAGAATAATAATAGCAAAATTGTCTCATCCTGGTTTAGCTGTCAGAACCAACCTTGTTTTTCCTTCCTTGTTCAAGGGAGTAATTTAAATGTCCTTTATGTGCTTGCAATCAACTGTGACCATCAGTTTTTTTACACCTCCTATTTTTTATCTTTTCCTCCGACATTGAAGACAGAATCCACTCATTTTCTGGTCACTTTGTTCACTTCCACTGGAGAATTTGTTTCTATTGTGTCTTTTCCATCATCATGTTGGCTCCCAGATTAGGACAGTTGTGAGGATTTGTGGTCGATGAAATAGATTCAGATTTTTTTTCACTCAACTTCAGTGGGCAGTATGCTCCATTTCTTAACCTGTGTTTCCATGGTCCTCTCATTTTGAAGATACATGAACACATCTCTTTTCCCTAGGACTCTTTTTACAAGTCACTTTGGGTTGGGCTAAAAGACAATCTGATTGATACGATGGAATATAAACAGATGGCCTGAGGATTAGCCCTAATGTATCCAGTTGTTAGTAAACAAGATTTGTTTCCTGGCTTGCCTTCAGCCTCCTAGTAAGGCAAGAATATAATCAAGGAACAGGCTTGGAAACATGTGATTTTGCCATGGGTATAAAGTTTAATTCCGTACAACTTTCATTCTGTAGACAATGTCAAGGTACAAACCAGATTATCTGCTTATTGCTGAAATAGTTCCAGGAGTTTTACATGTGTGTATTTGGTGGGCCACAATAGCATATAATCCTATGAAAACCGGGGCTGCTTTTTGTAAACATCTATATTTTCCTCTAATACAAAACAATGTGTTTTTGGGAATCCATGCTTATCTTTTCATATGACAAACTAGACCTAATTTAAATTAAGATGGAATTGAAAATTAAAAAACCACAGTATTCCATTCAGCCTTTATCTTTAGAAAGTATTTGGCCACCATCTTTATCAAAATACCCTCAAATTAAGACAGTGTTGTCGATCTTCATTTTGCTGTTGAGGAAATGAAGGACAGGGAATGTGAGCCACCTGGGATTAAACAAAAAGTCTACAGCAGAACTTGGACAGAAAATAATATCACCAACTCCCTAGATACCTTGGTTATTAGGTTTGTTTATTTATTGTTTATTGAACACTGATATCTCCTAATATAAAAAAAATTAGCCTCCTGATTTAGCCTGTCTCATAACCCAAAGATAATTTAGAGATTATTTGTATAGTTTATCAAAGACATTGTAAAATGGTGCTTCTTCGAGTCTAAATGGAAAAACCCTTTTTGAAGCTAATGTATATGTCAAGATCCTGTTCATTCAGATTCTTTTGGCACCAGCAGAACAGAGTTAGGAAAATATCTCAGGCAGTTGTTTGAATGAACATATGTATAAAGTATAAAAATCCTCTAAATTCATTTTTTTTAAGTTTTTTTAAGTTTACTTATTTTGGTAATCTCTACCTCCAATATCGGGTTGAACTCATGCCCCCGAGATCAAGAGTTGCATGTTCTTCCAACTGAGCCAGCTGTGTGCCCCTCTAAATTCATTCTTTAATCCAATAATTACTGAACACTTATGATGTGTAGAGTTTTTCTGGGATTTTGATACTGGGAAAAGGCGTACTTAAAATTGTAGTACTGGGAGGGGGCCCTGGGTGGCTCAGTTGTTAAGCATTTGACTCTTGGTTTGTGCTCAGGTTATGATCTCTCTTATGAACTGTGAGATCATGACCTGAACCGAAACCAAGAGCCAGACACTTAACTGACTACGCCACCCAGGCGCCCCTTGATGCTGCATGTTTGCACCGGACTTCTGGAACTTTTGTTCTAGCAGGAATACCAAGCAATGTGAGCAAGATTAGAGGGGAAGAGGGCTTTCAGTGATTTAACCCAATTTTCTGGTCTCTTCTCTGAAAAGCATTACTACCTGGGCTTGATCCCACTTGGGCTGGGGAAGCACACTTAGAGTTCTTTTACTTATCATAACTGAAGACGTAATGGACTTTGTCAGTGGGATATTGATTTAGAATTATTTACTATGCATATTGTATCAACTCTGATCCTATTTTGTACTTCAGCAAATACAGAGAATATATTCTATAATAAATACAAGTTTATTTATCTAATGGGAACAGTTCTTTTACACGTTTCATACGAATTGGTTATATCTGTATTCAAGAACATTTAAATTTTCGAGGAGAAAATATATCATTTCTCTGTCAATTTTAACAACTTTTGACAAAATAACCTTAACTTTTCTTCTTAATAATATAATTTTATCTCCTTCTTCCAAAATAAAGGTTCTGAGTTGGTATTTCTTTATGATGCATTTATAAGGTATTTCTTTTGACAAGTGTTATAAATCTGTTTTTGTAGAAGTCTTTTGCATTTCTAGTGTTTATTTTGATGACCTTAAATTGTGTTTTTATTTAAACATCTCTTGAATGGATTGAACATGAAAATGATTACTTATTATGCCTAGCAATTTTTAAAGACAGAAAAGGACTTTTTTTCCCTCCAATGAAATAAATGTATCAAATTGAATCATTCTATAAGTAGAAAGGAATAACTTCAGAATTACTGCTGCTCATAGAAGTTATTTTGATCAGTAATTAATTTGGGATTGCTCCCTAATTGCATGAAGTATTAGTTATGCCATATGTGATCTGTGGTTTATGACATGTATGTTAAACTTTATATATGTGCATACAGTGAGTAAATAATGTAATTTTAATGTTTTTTCCTTAAAAATTGTCATCTTGATTGGCAAAACATTCTTGAATTATTAAGCCACATTCTAAAAGCATTACAAAATATTTAAAGAGATATTATTTACTAGTTTATAAATCTTCAAATGATTCCAAGAATAAAGACTGAAGGAAAGAAGAAACATGTAAGTGGTCATTTATGAACATAAGGTCGAAGGACTCAGATGGGTATTGTTGACAGCTTTTTGGTATTCTTATTTGGCTGGAGATGGTTTTCTGAAATCTGAAAAGAAAAGAGAGGTATGGATCACAAAGAGCTCAAATGTAGGACTTTTTTCTTCTTCAAGTGGTGTTCCATTCCATGCAAACTTTTACTGTTGAAGTCAAAGAAAACACTAGTTTATCTTCTATGTCCTCTGTTTTCCCTGCAATGGCAATATGGCTCCGTTACACTTAGGTACACTTTCTGGAACTAAGAGACTGCAGGTTGTTGAAGGTGAACAAACTTGCTTGATCTCTGCAGTTGTAAAAACAGAGCTGAACTGGAATAGGACTTCGTGTTTTCCGCTGGGCAACTTTTCTGTCTATTTAGAGTTGGGATCCCAAAGCCTTATGAATTCCACAAAATGATTTAGAGACAGAGTTTTCAGGGGCTGTTTCCGTTTCTAAAGTGGTTAAGAGGGGCACCTGGGTGCTCAGTTGGTTAAGCTCTGACTTTGGCTCAGGTCGATCTCACTGTTCCTGGGTTCGAGTCCCTTCGTCGCTCTGTGCTGACAGCTCAGAGCCTGGAGCCTGCTTCAGATTCTGTGTCTCCCTCTCTCTCTGCCATTCCCCTACTTGCACTCTGTCTCTCTATCTCTCTCAAATATGAATATTAACAACATTTTTAATTTAAAATGGTTAAGAGCTCTTACCAGCTCTGTGACCTTGGATAATCTCCCAAGACCTCAGTCTCTCCATCTGTAAAATGAGGACTAATTCAAGGAAAAGAGAAAGGTTAGATTGAATCTTGTAGTTGCCTTAGAATTGCAGTTATCCATATGAAATCAAGGTTTTATATACATGTAAAATAGAGAAATGCATAAGATATACAAACATATGTATCTGGGTTTTTTTTTTTTTTTCATAGTTCTGGGAGGACTAGCAGTAAGGAAATGACAGTACCAGTAAATACCCCAAGAGTCTATAACTTGTTTTCTAAATCTTTTCCTTTCCTCCTACCAGGACCCAGGGTGCCTAGAAAAAATGATTTCAGGACTGGGTATAGAAAGCAAGATAAACCTGGAATATTTTGCACTAAAAAACAAAACAAACCAAAAACAAATCTTCCTTTAAATCTTAAATGTTTCAAAAGATAGTTGAAATATCCCTTAAGGAAGGCATAAGGTGATCTTTAAGCCATTTTGTTTACAGGTAAATGCAGTAATAATACTTTATTGTTATAGTGAAAATTATTTCCTCTGTACACTTGTATTTTAGTGTTCACTGAATCCACTCATCTGGCTGGCTGTATGACTGTTGGAAGGACAAGGACTGTATATATCTTTGGACTTTGTTCGGAATTACCTGATCTATAAAAGCAAAATGATATAGATGGCAAAGATGGGCTATGGTCATTGTTTTCTCTCCCTTTTCAGAACTCTCTTTCTTGCTAGAAGCATCTCCCTCACATGGCAGATACCTCACATGTCTCCTTGAGGGTTTCCTCCTACCGTCCTTCAGAAATAGTTCGTATGTGTCAGAACTTGACCTAGGGGCATTTGCGTCTCAAAAGTCCCCCTTAACATTGCTTCTCAGCTTGGCTTCATTGTTGTAGATATCTTGTGATATTAGTCTCCCTAAGAACCATATGACCATGAAAGTACCCTCATCTTATCTCTTTGAGAGGCCTATACCTTTTAATTGGTATTCCTAAGAAGTTCAAAGAATAAAGCTCTAATGGCATAATTTCAGGCAAATTGCCAGGCTGAGATGAGAGAAGTAATTCTCATGATGATCTCCAAACTATACCACATTGGTGTTGGTTTATTCTTTTTGCTTATAGTATTGCTCCTGCCAAAGTCACTTCTATTTGTGCTGATAGTAAATAAAATTATCATTAGGCTTTTTTCTATTGAAGAAAGAAAGGAAGAGGAAGACTTTTCCATAATCTATTTAAACATTTTTAGTCTCTTCTGTTTGAAAATAATGTCTAGTAGAGATGACTTTTCTTACTTTTTTGGCACTTAAAATAGTGAGTTTTAATAGTTTCCTGTATATCTTTAGACAGTTGGATCTAGGAGCTTGCTCATGTGTGTCTTTCTGTGCACGTAGTTGTGAACTTACTAATAGATACAAGAGGACAGGCCAAAGTATGGAGTAGAGAGAAACTAAAAGGGTTGGCATCTTTATCGAAAAAAATTAGCTATTTTGTTGATTTTGGAATCTTATAAAATATGTATTTGATGAATATGTTCCAGGAATCTGGAAAGAAAGACGCTGGCTGCTCATTCTCTTACCCATTTACCTCCTTATTCTCTCATTCTGCCAGGCGCAAGAGACCCTTGGTACTGTCAGCAGTGTGTTCCCATGACTAGAGCATTCATGAAAAATAAGGGAAAATAAGACAATGTATATATGGAAAGCAACACAGCAGAAATTGTAGCTAATGTATAGCTAAGTTGAACTGAATGATATATGACATCCCACCTTAAGAGTGACATTTGGGCCTTTTTATTATTTGGTTCAGAAACATTTTTTGTTTGTTTTCTAAGAGAAAGGAAAGAAAATAAGTTTATAGAATTAGAAAGGAAATCTTATAGAACTTCAGTTTACATTTTAAATAAATAAAGGCTTTCCTTAAGAGTTTTGAGATTATGAGAGCAAATACAAATTAAAAATAAGAGGCTTACTTCTCCAACTGAAATTAAGGAAGAGACTTCCCACCCCCTTTTCCTAGAGCATTTACTTTAGAAAACTTGTAATGTTGAGGTCTTTCTTGGTCACTTTGAAATGTATATTAATTTTTAAAAAATTAATGTCTTACCAGCTGTACAAGCCAGGAATATCTTTCCAAGGACCTGGGAGTCACCCTCTTGACGTGTAAACATCAGGGAAGATAGAGCACCTTATTGTGGGAGATAGGAGCCTGACTTTGGCGCTGCCTACCTGCACAATGTAACACTACTTCTTGTCATAAAGACATGAGAAGTTTATTTTTCCTTTGGACAAAGACATTTAGCAAACACAGACTGTCACCCCAATTACCAGGTGAATTTAGGATGAACTGTGGGTGACAGATGGCGCTATCAAGTCCTCTTAGTTGAGGACTAGTTACGGGTTTTATTTTTGAGAATATGTATGTAATGGGTGTTTCTCTTGGTATATAAAAGGCTGAAACTTCTTTCTGCCTTTTGCAATCTCTTAGCATATTTCCTGTGATGTGTATCATTATGCTTTAATGCTAATGGTTATTCAGTAATAAAATTGTCTTTGTTCTCTTCTACCTTTGCAGAAAGATTTTCTAGTTTGGGAGGAGATTTGTTTTTTAAATTCTGTTTCTCCAACCATGTTTTGGATAAAAGTCTTTAGAGCGTTAACATTTAGCACTGCTTGGTTTTAGATCTTTCACGGGCAGTATTTGCAAGGTCACCTCACTAAAGTTATAAACCAGGATTTGAAGCCAGGCATAATGAATAACCTGCGTATGCATTTCACTAGAATCTGTACTGCCTCCATACACAAAACATGGGGGTTCTAGTACATCATTTTAGTCAGAATTCTCATCAAGATGGTAACTGCTTTGTTAGGTTATTTAGGCATAATGTAATGGTTGGATTTCCGTTTGCCTTACTAATTTTGAAAGAAAATCTTCATAAGTGTGAATTACTTTGATTTGTTGGCCAGCAATTTGGGATTGCAGGTAACTGCTAATTATGTAGTGCTTTGCATCAGTACCAGCCTTTAAATTGGTGAAGAAATGATGAGAACATTGAAAAAAATACCCATTACCTTCATTTGAATGTAAATTCTACTAATCTAATTCTCTTCTGGGCTCCTGAAATCTTTTAGTTTTTTTTTTCTTATTACTATGCATGAAATAACCTGTTTTCTTTTTCTTGTAGTCAGCATTTTTCTAGAAAAATATTTTGAAACTTGTCTCTTAGATGGATGTTAGGAAAAATCAGGCCCCGGGCTCTGTTGCATCATGTAATGGGCTTGGTAATAAGACTCCAGACCCACTGGTAGAATTCTGATTTAGGGTGAATAACAGGCTCACGCTACCCCTGATGGGATAACGTTTGAGTGTGGGATGTTGGAAAATATCACTTGCTTCCTCTAGGTTTTATTTTCCACCCGTATGAGTTGTGTGTTGTGGAAGGAGTTGAGGTGAATGCAGTGATTTCTAAAGTCTTGTTTAGTGTTGGTAGGGATGAGGAGTGGAAGTGGTTGGTCATTCTCATGTGGAAAGAGAACCCTTAAAAATCAGTGAGCTAGCTGCCATCTTGCATTTCCATGTGAGCACACCTCATCTCAGCTGGTCTACCTGAGATCCCCTGAGCGCCAACCCTAGTCCCCCACACGGGCCTGTTTCTGTTCCAAGATGAAATAAACTATCATGAGCCATAAACTGGCATGAGTTTGGGGAAACTCGCCAAACTGCAAGCACAAGTGCACATTGGTGGGAAAGGAACGGCTGGCCGACAAAAGGTGGTTCATAGAATGGCTGTAGTAGATGATAACACTTTTCAGTTCACCTTAAAGAAGTTAGGAATAAACAATATCTCTAGCATTGAAGAAGTGAATACGTTCACAAACCAAGGAACAGCGATCCACTTCAACAACCCTAAGTCCTGGCATCCCTGGCAGCGAACCCTTTCACTGTCACAAAGGCCACACTGAGACCAAACAGATGACAGAAATGCTACCCAGGATCTTAAAGCACCGTGGTGCAGTCAGTCTGACTAGTTGAGGAAGAATCTGGATGGAAAAGCACCACTCACTACCACAGAGGATGATGGTGAAGTTCCAGATCTTGTGGAGAATTTTGATGAAGCTTCCAAGAAGGAAGCAAACTGAATTGAGTCAACTTCTGAAGAAAATAAACCTTGAAGAAGTTACTGGGAGCTGCTATTTTATATTATGAGCGCTTTTTAAAAATTTTGTTCATGGATCTGCTAAAATCTAGATCTTTAATATTTTTAAGCCCAAGTTCCTTGGACACTGCAACTCTTTTCAGTTTTTGCTTATGCACAATTCATTCTTTGCACCTAATTAAGCTGAAGAAGCCTGGGAATAAAGTTTGAAAGAAGGTTAATAAAGTTTTTACTTAGTTAAAAAAAATGAGTTAAGATCTCAAAAGCCCAGGCAACAAAAGCTAAAATAAAAACATCAGACTATACTAAAGAACTTCTGCACAGCCAAGGAAATAATATATTTTAAAGGCAACCTACAGAATGGGAGCAACAATTTTTTTATTTAATTAAACATTTTTAAAGGTTATTTATTTATTTTGAGACAGAGAGAGTTCAAATAGAGGAGAGGTAGAGGTAGGGGAGAGAGAATCCCAAGCAGGCTCTGCACTGTCAGCACACACACTCGGCCAACTGAGCCACCGAGGTTCCTTTAGAAAAGGAAATTTTTGGGGCACCTGGGTGGCTCAGTCGGTTAAGTGTCTGACTTTGGCTCGGGACATGATCTCGCGGTCTGTGAGTTCGAGCCCCACATCGGGCTCTGCGCTGACAGCTCAGAGCCTGGAGCCTGTTTTGGATTCTGTATCTCCCTCTCTCTCTGCCCTTCTCCTGCTCATGCTCTGTCTCTCTCTGTCTCAAAAATAAATAAACATTAAAAATTTAAAAAAAAAAAGAAAAGGAAATTCTTAATACATGGTAGGAATGTAAAATCGTACAGTCATATCAAAAACAGCATGGATATCCCTCAAAAAATTGAAAATAAACTGCTATGTAATCTAGTAGTCCCACACCTGGCTATATTTCTGAAGAAATGAAATCAGTATCTCAAAGAGATATCTGCATACCCATGTTCATTGCATCACTATCCACAATAGCCAAGGTATGGAAATAGCGAAGTGTTCACCAGTGGATGAATGGGTAAAGAAAATGTGGCATGTATACATAATGAAATATGAGTCAGCCACAAAAAGGAGGAAGTCCTGCCATTAGTAGAACATGGGTGAATCTGGAGAGCATTATGCTAAGTGAAATAAGCCAGAAAGAGAACGACAAATACTGTATGACATCATTTAGATGTGGAATATTAAAAAAAAAGTTGATTTCACAGAAACAGATAATAGAATGGTGGTTCTCAGGGGGAAATGGCTGATGGTAGGTCAAAGGGTACAAGTTTTCATCGATTAGAAAAATAAGTTCTGAGAATCTACTGTACAGCATGTTGACTGGAGTTAAAACTATGGTGTCGTGTGGTTGAAATTGCTGAGAGATCTTAAGTGGTCTTACCACCTATACACAAAAAAGAGTCAGTTATGTGGAGTGATAGACAAGTGAATTATCTTGATTTTGGTAATCATTCTAAAGTATATCTGTAGATCTAATCATCATGAACACTTCAAATCTATACAATCATGTTGTTAGTTCTTCCTCAATAAGTCAGAAGGAACAGTTGTGAAGACTAGAAACGAAATGGTCATCTGGTTGGTGGGTTCTCCCCTCAGCTCTTCTTGTATTCAGCATCTTGTTACAGCAGAATATTATTCAGAAATCAGTCATCTCTTTCCAAAATTATGGCTGATGTTTTTCCTTATCCTTTAGATTCCAGCTTTTCCTTTGGAAAATGTTTGACAGAAGTTTGGTTTCCTTACCTCCACTCCAAGATAAGTTTCTTCCTCTACAATTATTTTCTAAAATATCACATTCTTTTTCACTTCTAGCAATCATAAGTCTAGCACACAATATAGACTATTTACAGTCAGTGGTCATTATTTGAGGTACTGATGTATGTAAAATCCTCACAAACACTAGCAAATACTGAACCGTTGCTCTAGGTTTCTGTGAACTGCCTCTGGTCACACATTTTCATCAACTGAGTAACACACACCCTGTTTTATGTGTGTTTTTGTTGACAAACATCTTATTTAGTATGTATTGTTAATATAATTAACATTGAACTCATGGCCAACAACAGTATAACTCATACCTGAAGAAAGCTTATGTTACTTGTATTTTTCCCTAAAGCACATCACAGCCTTTTTGTGTTTGGGAACACTGGACAGCACTTCAGCATGGCTGATTCTAAACAGTGAAATCAGCAATAAAAAGCGCAAAATGGAAAAAAAAAAAACATGGCATCGAGGAGAATGGGAAAGGACACTTGTTTACAGGATGGAGTTATCTTTGCACTATATTGACTCTTATTTGGTCTCCTACATGAATGCTGCTCATTAAGGTGAAAGTTAGAGTTAGTCTGAGAATGAGTGTAGACACAGCAAGGCAGGTGCTGAGAAATGGGGAGGTGATCTTTGCCCTTCTGTCCCAACAAGTGTTCCTGTGAATTGAAGCTGATTGGAGGAAGAGGATCTTAAATCACATAACACGCTTGTACAAAAGTTGTGTCTCCTGGAATTTTCTTGTATTGCTACATCCTCTGGAGATACTGTTACCAACATCTGTGCAAAAACATATGCTGGTCGAGAAGCAAAGTAGAAGCTCACACACTTCTATGGCTGTTTGCTTGGAAGTGGCATAACCACTCCTGGCAAAGGCAACATGCAGGCTCTACTTCCGGGGTCACCTTGTTACCCTGTACTGTTTAGATGTGCCCAAGTTTTAGTGGTCATTTATTTCCCTTCCGCTGACAGTGACTCACATCTCTTATTGAAACTACCTTTTTTTCCACTCTTGGTTCACGTGGCTCTACCACGGTTAATGTCAACTCACTTGCCCCTCACTGTAACACGGTCATGTGATCTAAACTTTGCTAACTGGAGCACCATCTTACTGGCAAATGTATAACCCAGGCAGTTCCAGAATTTTTTTTTCAAAAAATAAACATTTTTAAGCTAAATTTTCTCAGTTCATGGAATGTATAATTGAAGTTGTTTGCGCTTTTTGTCCTATTGTGGAAAGATTGTGTCTTATAAATAAGTTATTGCAGAGAAAAATTAGAGTAGGGGAGAGATGCTTAATGACCTCTGAACACCTGGACTGCGCTTTAAATGAGTCTGAATGTGAGGCTATAATTAACTTTTTCTTAGTTTCTGTCACTTTCAACCCCAAGAATCCAAAATAGTAATTGTGACAATGCTACATCTATAAGAATAAAAGTCAGTATAAAAATAAAAATAAATTTAAAATTAAAAAAGATTTTATGCCTATGCTGTTGCACAAGCATCCTATTTTTTTTTCTTCATGAGTTTTAGAACATGCGAAAGTTAACTCTCTCATTCTCCCATTTTAATCTTTAGGAATGGGACTGCTTTGTGTCCTTATATTTATTCTTTACTTTCCAAATCACGACTGACATGTCTATACTTTCATACACACAAAAATTTGAGAATCAAACTAGATATCTATGTTCTTAAGTGGAAATGAAACCCAAAATGACTATTGTTTGTGTTAAATGATACATAAAAGTTACTATATAAAATTCACAGAGTACTGTCTTGCCTGTGGTCATATTCTAAATCACTCTCGTGGGCCTCGTGAAAGGTCACAGTGTTGAATTCGTGGGCCACATATGGACCACTTAAGGAACATTATAAAAAGCTGAGATGGCTGGAGAGACAGAGTCAGCCTAGGGCAGGGTCTGTGGAGCCAGACTGCGTGAGTTTGAAGCTTGTCTTTATTGCTTATACTCTGTGTGTGACAAAAAGAATTTACGGAATTTTTCCATATTGGTTTTTTCATCTGTAAAATGGAGATGGAAATTATACTCTCTGCCTCATAAATATAGGAGAGCCACTCCACAATCTGAAAAGCTCTGTAGTCAATTTTTTCCAAGTTTAGTACTAAAACTCAGTGGGCATCAGAACTGGACTCGAGTGTACAGTCCTGCACACTCTTCCATTTGCTCTTCACAGTATTTATATTATTGCCTTTATTATTGTTTGGTGACTTTGAGTTGAGTCGCACTGGGAAAATATAAACACGTAAACAGATGTTACAGCTCCCACTACCCCTCCTCCCAAGGTGTTACAGCAGAAGAGTAAAGGAAACATTTGTATTAATCATTAGTGCATAAAGTGGAGTTACTGCCCACATCTGTTTAGCTGATCATTGCAAGTCTTTTAGAAAACTTTTATAAATGGAGTATCTAACTGAAATGTCTAAAGTGGGAAATAGGACTTCTTATCTCTTAAGGAAACTGGAAAACAAGCTGTTAAAGCTTCTCAGTGACCTTGATACCCAAAACCGAGTTTAGAAAAAGAGAAAAAACGGATCCAATGTAAAAATCAAAACAAAACAAAACACAAAGTTCTGTTTCTGATTATGTGTTGAGTGAGTGGACTCAAGAACTAGGAAGTGAGCCCGAGCTAGTGACTGTACAGGGAGCACAAAATCAAGTAGAATATACTATAATGAAATGAATATTGAATGTGAGTGTGAAGATCCAAAGTACCGGCTGCATAAATTTCAGAAGCTTCTCGTGTAAATTATCTGAAAATGTGTTCTTTAAAAATTGCTGCTGACCCTATCTTAACACACTTGCTAAGATACTATCTAATGAATGTCTGAAGAAATTTACAATGCTAGTGTCACAGCTTTTTGTTACTGTTAGATTCTGGAGGAAACAACAGCAGGGACAGACCAGAGAGAATCAGGAGGTTTTAGAACAACTGACCATAGATGCTATAAACCTGTACAGGGTAAACTCAGTAGTGACTGGAAAGAAAACAACACCCAAAATGTTTAAAGGTGCATGCATTTTGTAACATGGATAACCAGAGACATATTTTTGGTGGATTTGTTACTACTAATTATCAGTATAAGGTCAGGCAAACTTATTTAGAAAGAAAATGTAAAATTTTGTATATCCTAAGGAATGATCAGCACATACCTCTTCTGAAATTTCATGGGAATGATGTTCTCAGAATGTACTTTTCCCTCACCTGACATGTGAAATGCAGCTTTGTGAACAAGGAATTTTCTACTCCTTGAAAAGTAAGCTTAAATACTTTTTGGGAAAAATAAAAACAAAAAACAAAATGGGTTGTTTGTTCCAGTTGCTAGAGAATCAGGAACTAAGGCTCCCTGAAAGATTTCAGGCTTTGTAATGACAGTCATTAAGTTGCTAATGCTTGCTTGCAAATCTACATTTGTGATAAATTTGATGAATTTATATTAACAAATGATTAACATATCTGAATTAAAATAAATTTGGAAAATAATCTTGTACCTCAAGATTTTAAATAATTTTTTTTGTAAATGATATGAAAAAAATATCAAACACTTTACCTAAAGGAACAGTTGGTCTAGAAAGACTTACTTACTTACTTACTTATCACCATAGTGATAGGTCGAGTCTAGGGAGGGGCTGATGCCTGTGTCAGAAAACACAGCTACTAGAGTTTGTTTGTTTGTTTGTTTATAGAGTGGTTCTTAAGTCATCAGAACTCCTCTAAAATTAGATACATTGAGAAATTACACTCATAAAATATTTTGTTTCTTGAGAGATTTTGTGTTTGTTTCCTCCCTTATATCCCCAACATCCTTACAACAAGTCTTCCATTTAATAGAAGTGTTTATGTATGTCTTCCTTGAAAACTAAGATATCTTCATTTTACACAAATAAATGTCAGTGTACCATTCGTTTGGGAGAAAATAGCGAACTTTTGTATTTAATTTATTTTGGGATTATGTATTATACTTGATTTGCTATATTGACTTAGATTACTGCTTGTTTCTAGATGTAGTTTTCCATCATGATCGTGTTTACATAATGTATGACATAAAACTTATCTGGGTCTATGTCTCTCATTCCACTGGAAAGGTATTATTTTCAAGTGGCATATTTATTAAGGCACTAGAATCAGATAAATTAAATATACATCAACACACTTAATTGTTTTCCAATGTTGTATCTAAAGATAAAACTTGAAGTAAGATAGATAAATTTGTACAAGTAATAGTCAAAGATCTATTGTTTTCTACAGACTGCATAATTCAGTATCTTCTTTGTCTTCTGTGATATAACTTTTTCTGACAAACTGTACAATTTTTATTTTTTTTCTTATTGTTAGCACTGAGTCCTTCTCAAAGACTAATCTGGCTTAGTTTGCTAAATCACGAATTAGAGATAATCACTCTTGATTAGCTTGGGTAGCATTGTGCAGAAATACATTGCATTTAATATAAATGCTCCACTTTATATATTTGACACAATCCTATAACTCTATATTTAAAGGTAGACTAAACCATACTTTTAAAGGATTGTCTTTTTTTCTGCAGAATGATTTGTATTTAAATGTAAATTTGGTTTTATGAAACTTAGAAAATACAATTTCTAGATACATGGAAATTTGAAAAAGATCATGAAATGAACTGCTACAAAGAACATGAACAATCTTTCAAGTCTTAATTAAAGAAAGAATATGTTACTTGTTCCAAAAATGTCATAGTTATGACAAATTCAGAAATAAGTTAATTGTAATAAAGAAAAAAAGGCATGTTATTGTCAAATTCATGTGAAAGGAAAAAGTTACCTGATTCAAAGTGAGGGACCTGCTGATGAAAGTCGAGAAAGATTTCTTCGGTAACATTATTCATTCTATCACAAATTTCTTTCTGAAGTCTGGAAATCCTGTAAGATAAAATAAGATAATGACTTAAAAATTTATCAGGTTAATTTTCTAAGGGAAGGGTCATATATGCCTAATTATTACTTATGTGAGAAATACTACAGGCAATCCTCAAAGAAAGTCCATAGTGCCAAAGTTGGAGCTAGCAAGAGTGTGAGATGTGAGGGAATATTTTTTGTGTTTCTGTAGACTTGGGACTTTCTGATTATATTTTGCTGAAATCTTGGGAGGCTGGGCTAAGAGCAAGATATGGGAAGGTCATTACCAAAGGTACTGATAGTGAGAGAACTCCAGACAGATTTTCCTAACTCCAGAGGTATATACTAGCCTCTCAAGGGAAGATAAGGCTCAGAACGTTGGAGAGATTTATAGATCAGAAAAGTCAGGGGTGCCTGGGTGGCTCAGTTGGTTGGGCAGCCTACTTCGGCCCAGTTATGATCTCACAGCTCGTGAGTTCAAGCCCTGTGTTGGGCTCTGCACTGACAGCTCAGAGCCTGGAGCTTGCTTTGAATTCTGTGTCTCCCTCTCTCTCTGCCCCTCCCCTGCTCATACTCTGTCTCTTTCTGTCTCTCAAAAACAAATAAACATTTTTGAAAAATTTAAAAAAAAGAAAAAGAAAGAAAAGCCAGAGACACTTGGTTTATATCATCCTCGGAGATATGTGTGTACATCCCAAAAGTTTAGAGTGAGATCTCAAGATCCTTTTCATCCAGTCTCAAAAAGCAACGGTTTTCTCCCTCCTTTTGTGGGGGAGGTGTCCCAGAGATAAACAGACAAAACTCAATTTTCTCCATTCCTTACTTGTAGTGTAGACTTTAAAGTTTTTTGTTTAGGATATCTGACCTGGCTTTCATTGCATCACCTCCAGAGTAAGAATTGGGATATGAGGAATCATGTGGTCAGTATTTGTAAGAGCACAATGATCTTTGATCCAGAACACGCTGTACATGCATTCAGGATAAAATTAATAAAGGTAAATATTAAAACCCCAATGAAGACAGATAAAGAGCAGATCAACATAAAAGATGTGATCATTAATATCTACATCAAAGATAGAGTCAACAATTTGATAATATTAAATTTTTGAAAAGTCTTACTTTTGAACTTGTTCTATATCGTGCAACTTTATTAGAACATTGGACTATTTATGAATGGCACAAATTGCTAGTATTTGGTTTATTATTTACCTGTTATTTACATTGAATGGTATTTATAATCTGTTGCAGTCATCAAAGGCAATAAAGTAGAATTCTGATGAAGTGATTTGTTAGTTCCTATAGTTGTAATCAATATTTTATTATAATTCTACTTTTATAAAGATTAATTATAGTATCATTAAATTGAAGTTGTTCTCAGTTTGTAAAGACTTTGCACTATAGTAACTGCATTTAGTTTTTTAAAACAGTGAGAAACAGTGGGAAAGTTGTGTTTAGCCACTTTTTATTTATCTTTCATTATTTATTTTATTAGATAGTAGATTCAGTATAGATCCAGCTAGAAAACAATACTCAAAAAAGCAACATTTATAATATTTCATCTTTATTACTTGGCTCCTTGCTGACTTAATACTTATTGGCAGTGGAAACAAGTATAATTTGAAAGTCTGAACCCTGTGGACTGAGGACTGGAAAAGGGTGGTTTGCTGATAAATCAATTTAAAATGAAACTTAGTTCAAACAGATGTTGCCTTAAATGCTGAGGACAAAAAAGACTTGAGAATTTTTTTCCCCATTGAAATAGCTGGTGTTTGATAGAATTAGACAGGACTTCAAAGATCAGTCAGCTAGAACCCAGTTTTACTTTTCACTCCTGTGGTAAGAAATCCTATTAACAAAATACTTAAAGTACTTCTAAAATGTATAACTTCATTTTTTAAAGTTTTTTATTATGTTTATTCATTTTGAGAGGTAGAGAAAGACAGAGCACAAGTGAGGGAGGGGCAGAGAGAGATAGACACAGAATCTGAAACAGACTCTAGGCTCTGAGCTGTCAGCACAGAGCCCAAGTGGGACTCAACTCATGCGAGGTCATGATCTCGCATGAACCGCGAGATCATGACCTGAGCTGAGGTCGGATGCTTAACTGACTGAGCCACCCAGGTGCCCTTAAAATGTATAACTTCGAAGCATATTGACCACAACATAAAGTTACTTAAGAAATATGTCACATGTACCTAATTAACAGGAAGTATCTGTTTGCACTCAATGAAAACGTTCAAATGCCATGCATATATATTCACTGCTAGTGCTGTCTTACATCTTGTATCATTTTATATTGCAGGGATATTAATGTATACTTTTGCATTTATGAGAAATACAGTTAGAGCCAACAGCTGGTGCCTCATAATTTCACTCAAGACACTAGCATTGTATGATAAAATATTTAATTACTCTTCTGGTAACTGAAGCTTTTCCCCTCTGAACTAACTATTTTGATATGAAAAGATCTATGCACTCTGCATTTACTAGGGCTTCTGGGAGACATTACAGATTAACAGATCGAATAAATAGAGTGTTGGGGAAGGGAATGTCTTTGAAATGATCATATTTCCTGCTGCCTCACTTGGCACTCTGGGAAATGCATAATTACAAACACACCATTTCCCTGAGCTTAAAACACTGAACAGTTTTGCCAACGTGGTGAGTTATTTTTCCTAGATAAGTTGGGTTTAGACTTTTTGTTTAAAATAGTTTTGAACCAACACATTTATGCCTTTTCCTTCATGAAACCCCACTAACATGAGAGAAAAAAAGTTTAAGATGCTTATTTTGACAATGACAGACTACAAGAGAGAGAATAGCAATACAAATTCGGAAATTCAGAAAGAAGCTGATGACTGTGATTTAGCATGTCCAAGAAAGTTGGATTCTAACCTGGTAAAGTCAAATTGTGTACCCCATAAAATCCCCCCAAAGGCCCAGGAATTGCTAGAATTCAGAACCTTTATAAAGGATGGATAAAGGTAGGGCTAATAACATGAGAATAGTTTTAAGGTCTGTTTACAAGACCCATATCCTACCCTTTCTCTGAAACCTAGATAACTGCCATGCTGTATCCTGACAAAGTTGTAAAGATTTGTTATTGAGATTTATCTGAAGAGCATAGACAGGTCTCTAGACTGAGAGCAAAATGCAACATGAAAGGTACAGGTTACATACAGGAAATGGGAATAAAGTGAAAGTTTACATAGTGAATATGGAGACCCTATGTCCTTGCTCATTTTATTTCTAGAAGATTGGAAGCAAATGTTATATAATCCAAATAGGATAATAAAATACTTTGGAATGGAGTATGTCACCATCATTTTAAGAAGAAAAGGTTTAACAATGCTGAGATGGGGGTTCCCCTAGTGAATCAGAATATTTCATCCAAGTTTATAATCAGGGGAGTCTGGGAAGACGGCAGAGAAGGAGGATCTTAAGCTCACTTGTCCCATGGATAAAGTAGATAACACTCACATCGGTCTAAATAATTGAGAAAACAACCCAAAGACTGGCAGAACCAACTCCATAACTGAAGGTAGAGAAGATGCCACATCGAAGAAGTTCTGGTGGCAACAAAATTTTGGTGGTCTCATTTTGCAAGCAGACCAGCATACCTTATTAAAATGTGCCCCATCCATCCAGGGAACAAACACTACCCACAGCAGGCAAAGAGAGCCTCTACAGACTCTACAGACTCCTAGACTGAAGGAAAAAGTGGCCAGGACAGCAGGGCACACACAACACACATAGGGGACACTTTATGGACTGCCAGGTCCTGAGGAACAGAGAACACTGCACCACAGGGCACTATACGATCTCTTCTTCATAAAGCCATTGCTTTCAAGAACAGGAGATGTAACGGACTTTCCTAATACACAGGAACGGACACAAAGAGTTAGACAAAATGAGAAGAGAGGAATTTGTCTCGAGTGAAAATATAGGACAAAATAACAGCAAGGGACCAAAGCTAAATGGATACAAGTAGTATATCAGATAGAGAGTTTAAAGGAATGATCATAAAAATATTCACTGGACTTGAGGAAATAGTGGAGGACATCAGTGATATCCTTAACAAAGAGATAAAAAAAATGAGGGAATAAATAGCATGCAAGAGAAAGCAGAATAATGAATTAATGGCCTGGAAGACAAAGTAATGGAAAAGAAACTGAACAGGTGAGAGAAAAAAAATTACATAAAATGAAAATGTGCTTAGGGAACTTAGTGAGTGACTCCATCAAGTGTGACAACATGTACAATATTGGGATTCCAGAAGAAGAAGAAGAAAGAAAAGGGGAAAGAAAAGTTATTTAAAAAATAAAACACGAAAACCTCCTTCATCTGGGGATGGAAACAGTTATCCAGCGTCAAAAGGCAGAGATCCCCCAACAAACTCAACCCAAGGAGGTCCATACCTCCATACACATAGTAATTAAAATGGCAAAAATTGGTGATAAAGAGAAAACATTTTCCATGCAGCAAGAGAAAAGACAGTTACACACAAGGGAAACCCATAACACTATCAGCTGATTTTTCAGCAGAAACTTTGCAGGCCAGAAGGGAGAGGCATGACATATTCAAAGTGCTGACAGGAATAAATCCGCAGCCAAGAATACTTTATCCAGCAAGGCTATCATTCAGAATAAAAGGAGAGATAAAGAATTTCTTAGACCAACAAAAACTAAAGGAGTCCAATGACCACTAAACCAGCCATGCAAGAATTATTAAAAGGAACTCTGAGTGGAAAGTAAGACCATAAACAGGAGTTTAAAAAGTTGGAAGCAAAAATGCACTAAAAATAAGTATATCTGTAAATGTCAACCAAGGGTTTCACAAAGTAAAAGGACATAAATTATGACACTATATGGCTAAAACTTGGGGGGAGGAGAGGAGAAAAGAAACATAAGTTCAAGCTTAAGTGTCCATCAATTTCATATAGAATGCTATGTGCAGAAGATGTCATATAGAAACCAGGAGATAACCACAAATAAAAAAAAACAGATATACAAAGAATAAGGAGAACATAATCTAAGTATACCACAAAAAAAGCCAACACACCATAAAAGAGAGCAAGAGAAGAAAGGATCAGAGAAAAACTAAAAAAAAAAAAAAATCCCACAAATAACAAAATGGCAATAAATACATATCTATCAGTAATTACTTTGAACGTAAATGAACTAAACAATAAAAGACATAGGATGACAGAGTGGCTAGAAAAGAAACAAACAAGACCCACTTATCTGCTGCCTACAAGAGACTCTTTCAGACCTATGGACACCTACAGATTGTAAGTGAGGGGATGAGGAAAATATTAATCATGCAAATTGATGTCAAAAGCCTGTAAGAGCAATGCTTATATCAGACAAATAGACTTTAAAACAAAGGCTGTAACAAGAGTCAAAGAAGAACACTATATAATAATAAAGGAGACACTCCAGCAAGAAGATACAACAATTCTAATATTTATGTCCCCAACATGGGACTCTCACATATAAAAAGCCACAATAACAAACATGAAAGAACTCATCATTAGTAATAAAATAATATCAGGGCTTTATCACTCCAGTTACATAAATGGACAGATCATCCAAACAGAAAATCAACAAGGAAACAGTGGCTTTGAATGACCAGATGGATTTGATCCATGTATTCAGAACATTAAATACTAAAACAGCAGCATGCACATTCTTTTCAAGTGCACATGTAACATCATCCAGAGTAGACCACATATTAGGCCACAAGAAAGACTCAACAAATTGAGAAAGATTGTAGTTAATGCCAGCCTCTTTTCTGACCAGACCACTGTGAAACTAGAAATCAACCACAAGAAAAAATCTGGACCACAAAAAATATGGAAGTTAAATAACATACTACTGAAGAATGAATGAATGGATCAGTCAAGATGTCAAAGAAGATATCAAAACTTACATGGAAACAAATGAAAAAAAAAAACGCTCGATCCAAAATCTTTGTGATGCAGTGAAAGTTATATCAAGGAGAAATTTATAGAAATACAAGTCTATCAAGAAGCAATAAAAATCTCAAATAAATAGCCTAACTTTACACATAAAGGAGGTAGGAAAAGGAGAAAAACAAACCCCAAAAACAGCAGAAGGAAGGAAATAATGAAGATTAGAGCAGAAATAAATGAAATAGAAACTAAAAAAAAAAACAACAAACAAAAACAAAAACAAAAAACCCACAATAGAATAGGTCAATGAAACCAGGAGCTGTTTCTTTGAACAGATCAACAAAATTGATAAACTTTTAGCCAGACTCACTAGGGAGAAGGAGAAGGAAAAGGACGGGAAGGGGAAGGGAGAGGAGAGAGGACTCAAATAAAATAAGAAATGAGAAGAAATAACGGCTGATACCACAGGAATACAAACAATATTAAGAGAATATTATGGAATATTGCATGCCATCAAATTGAACAATCTAGAAGAAATGATTAAACTCTGAGAAACACATGAACTACCAAAACTGATGCAGAAAAAAATGGAAAATTCAAACAGACCGGTTACCAGCAAAGCACAGGGAATCAGTAATAAAAAAATTCCCAACAAACAATAGTCCAGGACCAGATGGTTTCACAGGCAAATTCTGTTTTTTAAAAGTTTTTATTTATATTTCAGCTAGTTAACATACAATGTTATAGTAATTTCAGCAGTACAATTTAGTGATTTTAGCACACATACAACACCTAGGGCTCATTACAACAAGTGCGCTCCTCAATCCCTATCACCTGTTTAACCTATCCTCTCACCCACCTCCCCTCTGGTAACCATCAGTTTGTTCTTTGTCGTTTGTCTCCCTAGTTTGTTTGTTTCTTAAATTTCACCTATGAGTGAAGTTATATGCTATTTGTCTTTGTCTGACTGACTTATTTCGCTTAGCGTAATACACTCTACCTCTATCCACATCATTGCAGGTGGAAATATTTTAAGGTTAAGTAATATTCTATTGTGTATATACATCACTCTTTATCCATTCGTCAGTCAATAAACATTTGGGCTCATTCCATAATTTGGCTATTGTTGATAATGCTACTATAAATATCAGGTGCATTGTAGTCATCTGAATTAGTATTTTTGTATCCTTGGGTAAATACCTAGTAGTACAATTGCTGAACATCGGTAGTTCTATTTAAGTTTTTGAGGAATCTCCATATTGTTTTGCAGAGTGGGTGCACCAGTTTGTATTCCCACAAATATTATAAGAGAGTTTCCCTTTCTGCATATCCTTGTGCACATCCATTTTTCTGTGTTGTTAATTTTAGTAATTCTGATAGGTATGAGGTAATATCTCACTGTGCTTTTGATTTGTATTTCCCCGATGATGAGTGGTGTGGAGCATCTTTTTCATGTGTCTTTTAGCCATCTGGACTTCTTCTTTGGAAAGAATGTACATGTCTTCTCCCAAATTTTAACTGGAATAGTTGAGTTTTGAATGTTGAGTTTGATAAGTTTTTCATATATTTTGGATACTAATCCTTAATCATATAGTCATTTGCAAATATCTTCTCCCATCGGGTAGATTACCATTTAGTTTTGTTGATTGTTTCCTTTGCTGTGCAGCGGTTTTATTTTGATAAAGTCCCTATAGTTTATTTTACTTTCCTTTCTCTTGCCTCAGGAGACATATCTAGTAAGAAGTTGCTACAGCCAAGGTCAAAGTGTTCTCCTCTAGGATTTTGATGGTTTCCTGTCTCACATTTAGGTCTTCAATACATCTCGAGTTTATGGTGTAAGAAAGTGATCCAGTTTCATTCTTTTCCATGTTTTGTCCAGTTTTCCCCACACCATTTGTTGAAAGACTATCTTTTTCCATTGAATAGTCTTTCCTCCTTTGAGAAAGAGTAAGTGGCCATTAAGTTGTGTGTTCATTTTTGATTTTCTACTCTGTTCTATTGATCTGTATGTATATTTTTGTGCAGTATCATACTGTCTGAATCATTACAGCTTTGCAGTATAACTTGAAGGCTGGAATTGTGATGCCTCCAGCTTTGTTTTTCTTTTTCAAGGTTGCTTGGGTCTTTTGTAGTTTCATACAAAATTTAGGATTGTTTGTTCTAGCTCTGTGAAAAGTGCTTTTGGCACTTTGATAGAGATTGCATTAAATGTGTAGATTGCTTTGAGTACTATAGACATTTAACAATATTTTTTTCTTCCAATCCAGTAGCATGGAATGTTTTCCATTTCTTTGTGTTATTTTCCATTTCTTTCATCAATGTTTTATAGTTTTCAGCATACAGGTTTTACTACCTCTTTACTTAGTTTAGTTTATTCCTAGGCATCTTATGGTTTTTGGTGCAATTATAAATGGGGTTGATTTCTCAATTTCTTTTTCTGCTGCTTTACTATTGGTGCATATAAATGGAACAGATTTCTGTACATTGATTTTGGTATCCTGTGACTGCATCATGTATCATTTCTAACAATATTTTGATGAAGCCTTTTGGTTTGATGAAGTCATGTAGAGTATTAGGTTACTTGCAAATAGTGAGAGTTCCTTCCTCCTTGGCTATGTGGATGCCTTTTATTACTTTTTTTTTTTTAAAGCATGGCTAGGACTTCCAGTACTATGCTAAGTAACAGTGGTGAGAGTGGACATCCCTGTCTTGTTCCTA